>MEIZ01000169.1:55186-91939 GCA_001723225.1 Globodera ellingtonae | reverse complement strand
AWTTTTWWTTCGATTTAACCTCGACATGCCCGCAGTGCCATGTGGACGTACGGTTATCCCGAGGCCCTTAGACTTTCATATTTCTTTATGCAACATCTTTCACTGACATACTCAAATTAATTTACTTGTAAGGTTGATATGATAACTGAGGAATTTGAAGATTTATTAAATTAAGACTTTCAATTATCATTTTGCTTAAAAATTCACAGTCTTCTGAGATGCTTATCTTTAACGCCCAAATAATTTAATCGAGAAAAACTTTGTTTAATAAAAAATTGTGTAAATTTGTTGCTCTGTTATTATAACATAATTAAAGTTTTGAGGCATGATTGGCTGAGCGTTGTACTTTTACGATATCGTTTTGAGCATTTTATCCGTCTTATATAGAACTTACATAAGTAGAATAATTTTTACTAGTAATTGTTTGTAATAATTTACCCTAACTTTTAAATGTTGATAAGCTTGAAAATAGAAGAAGCGCTTATTCCATTCGTGAACACAAAAAATAAGTTTTGAATTTTTGAACTATCATTTCTTGATTTATGGTTTAAGCAAACTCGCCTCCAGCGCATATTTTGACTTATCTTGATTCGATCGTCACGTATTTTATTTACTAAGCTTATATTTGTTTTCATTTTATAATATGTCCATCTTTTCAGAATCTTTTGAACCAACTTGTCTAAAATTTACGAGTTTGTTGTGCTTGATTATTGGTAACCAAAATGATTATTTTTTAAATTAAATTGAATGTTTTATGTAAGCCTTTTTTAAAATCATGTTAACAATAAAAAATTTATTTTTTATTTCTTTTGCTTCATTTTATAACTGTGATTATTTTTAACAACTTTTATTTTTAACCTTTGGTTATTTGAATTTAATCATTTATTTTAATTAATTAATTCAATAAAGTAAAATTTTAGTAGTATGAGAATACCATTATATTATTAATATTCTTTGTTTTGCATTATTGCATCAGTTTTCTAATTTGTTGCAAAATATTTAAAATAAAATAGTTACCCTTTTTGGGGTCAAAAAGTTTTTTAATACTTTGATTTGCGTTTTTTTAACGGTGCAGAGTGACGCGTGCTGTACCGTAGCGCTTCTCAACACGTTAATGTCGAAGTCATTGGCGTCCGCTCTTCTAAAGCAATGTCTAGCATTAGAATTCGAAATAATTAGAGGAAAATGATTTATTCAATTTTAGTTTTACTGACACATATGATTATTTACTCTTTTAATGTTTTGTTTTATTGATATGTAATTTGGAGATCGCTTCTATGTATGATTTTGCTTATTTTTATTATGCAATATTCTTTTGCCCCAATCAGCAACCTTTTTCTTATTCTATCACAATTAATTACACCTGGCGTTTTTTTTATTAATATTTTTATAATTGTTGTTGTGATTCGTCAGAAATGCATACTTTGTGATGTCACTTTAAACAATTCCAATTTTGTGTTTTAATTGAAATCAAAACTTTAAAAAAAAACAACAAAATTAAAAAAAAATAATTCATTCAGCCTAAAACAAGTTGCATACAAATTTTGAAACGAGTGAAAAAAATTTATAAATATTGCAACAAGCAAACAACGGAAAAATAAAGTTAAAATTGAAATAACTATCAGAAAATAGTTAAACAATTAAAAATATATTATTTTGCAATTGACGAATAATTTCCGATTTGAATCAGGCAAAGACAGCAAACTCAACAAAAAGTATTTAACATTATTACAATTGAAAAAAACACAATATATTAATGAGAATAACCATATCATAAATAAAGACAATAATTTACAAGAACTGAAATAGATACGGCATCATCGTGGGATAATCATAATGGCCACTCAATTTTTAGGTGTATAAAATATTTTTTAACTTTAATAAATGTATGAAATGATGATTTTTAATTGAGTATCGCTGTGTTTGACAATACCGTTAAATATTTAGATTAGATATTTAAAATTTTTTATTTTTGGCATGAGAAAAAGGGTCCATGATGAAAGAGATAAATTTATTTGTAAAATACTATTTTTTTATTAACGTTTTTCATAACAGCGAATTGTGTAATTTGCAGTTACAAACTCGGAAATAAAGTAAGTTGCGTACATTTTATTAACATATTTACTTTAACTACATATTTATTTTTTTAATTGTTCCAATTTTTTGATAATTTTGCATTATTTTATTATTATAAAATTAATGATACTGATGTAAGAACACAAATAAAAGTTCCAATGTAAATTATTTTGGCTTCAAATTAACATAATTTATTTTCCTTTAATTGATATAAGTTAGGGCCTTTCAAATTTGCCAAAAAGTGTCGATTGGGGATTGTTACTTTTTCAAATTGATCTGACCTGAACCATTTTTATAATGATTGGGTGAGCGATTTTAAGACTTATTTCAAAAAAGTGGGCACCTATCGGTTTAAGCCAATTTATAACCCTATAAATCTTGGCCGTGGATATTTTTTTAGTTTGCAAGTTCTTTAAATCNCGGCGATGGGAAAACGAACGCCCATCCCCGGCTGGCAGAAAAAAGCAGCCATTTGAATTGCTGCAGCGAGCGGTGGATGGAAAGAATGGCTGCAATCGATTATAATTTAATAAATACCTTCAATTTATGTCTTGAAATTAAAAGCAAAACAAAGCAATTGCAATAAACACAATTTTTTTTTTGTTTTTTTAATAATAAGTATTGGAGAGACACCTTAATCGAGTTTATTAACAAGCCTACATAAGCAAAACTAAATTTCATTAACCTAAAGAAAATTTTTATAAATGATTTATCGTTAAATTTTTTATTGTAATTTATTTAGAAAAATTATGAAGAAGTTTTGCTAATAAATATATCTAAATAGATTGTTAAACAAAATAAAAACCTAATAAACAAATATATAATATTGTAAATATGAATTTTTTATAAATTTCTCCTAACAAAGATTTGGCATTTCATTTTTTAGGAATTTTGCAGTTTTACACACTAAATGTGGTAATTTTTTATACAATTTAGACACTAAAATTAAGATCATTTTACACTGAACTAAATTATGAATTTTTAAAATTCAGCCAATTTTGCTGGGCAAAAAAAACAAAATTTGTAATATTTCTGAAAGGCCGGGGTTGGCAATGTCGGGGTCGGGGAGCAACCCTACTTTTGCAGAGCCAAGAAGCAAAGCCTGCAGTCCTAAACAGTTAATAAATGTATGAATCAATTCAAAAAAGGATTTTCTTTGCATTTTATAAATTCGACAGCGTTGTCAAACTAAAGAAAATCTAAAATCCGGAACAAACGAGCAATACCTCGGTTTTTCATGGAAATGTTCTCTAATGTAAAGAAAAATCAGCAGTATCAAAGAAAAAATAAAATAACAAGAAAAAAACAGAAATAGTAAAATTAATTTTAAATTATTATTAAATTGCGAACGTTTAAAAAATAATGTTTTAAAATGGTTTCAAAATTTACGAGATTGATTAATAAGAGCAAGCATATGCCAAATAATTGTCGATAATAAATGTACCAAAACATTATTTTTTTGAGACAATAAAATTCCGATTTCATTTACCAGATAAGTTTTTGATTCATCGCCAGACAAGCCTTAAACGTAAAAATGCTTTAATAACGTCACAAAGTTATAAAAACATACAAAGCTAATCAATATAAAATAACATAAAATTAATTTATTAAAAGGGTTATGCCTATATTTGTTAAAATATAAAAAACAAAAAATTGCAAAAGTAAACAATGTATTTATTTAGTGGTTGATAAGCATAGTTTAATAAAATAAAGGTTGGAAACTAAAAATATTTTTTAATTTTTGAGAAAATTCATTATATAAAACAAATTCAAACAAATAAAAATTTAATAGTAGCAATAATAATAATTCGGCAAAGTCATTATAAGCTAGCAGCCATAATATAAATGCTTTGCACAAGAGACATATTACGTAATATTGAATTGGAAATTTGATTGATAAAAACTTACAGAAAACCTTAATTCATTAAAAGACTCATGTGCGTGAGTTGTAACTAAATATAACGATTAAAAAACAATACAATAACTTTTTTTTGGTTAATAAGTGTTAATAATTTTGGATCAAATTAACAAAATAAATATTATTAATAAAGGAAAAAACAAGATTAATTATAAAAAACTAGCTATCTTTTGTGCAGAACACCGCATCAAGGGCAATTCCATTGATTCTAACGATAATCAAAAAAAGGATAACTAATAAAATTTAAGTATATATAAACAATCGTTTATTCGCAAATTTAATGATTAATATAGCATTGTAATAATTTTCGAAAAATTATTTCATAAACTAACGAACTATGCGAGAAAAAATGTTTTAACAATAATGATATCTAATTAAATGAAATATAGAATTACAATATTGACAATAATTGATGCAAAAACGGTGGATAAAAGCGCTCTTGAGGATGCTATCGCACTTTTGAGGGCGAACACCAAAGTTGTGCGAAAGGTAACATTAAGAAATCGCTGTAAAAAGAAGAGCCAACTTTTAAATATGTAATTCTTTTTTTTAAAAAATTCAAAAATGAGTGTCAGCAGCCCAATAAATGAAAACACGCAAATAAATCCCATTTAAAACACTAATAGTAATGCCCCCATCTTAATATGTCTTCTGTAAAATGGAAAACTTAATTTAATAAAATAATATTATATTCTAATCAAAACTAAAAACAAAAAAAAACTTAGGTTTGCGGCGTACTCGTTCTGTTTTGTGCGAAGATATCTGGAGTAACGCTTGAAAATGCTCAATTGTTTGCAAATTTCGCGGGTTAAACCAAATATATATAACAATAAAATAAATCAAAGTTTAAATAAAACTTCATAAAAACTGGATCGGCCATATTCCGTACCACCCCATCTACCAGAACCATTAAACGGTGAACTCGTTCCAAAAACAAAAAAGTGAGCTCACAAAAGCATTGTCAAAGCCACAGTGCGTATTTAAAGGAGGAGTCATATAATAAAATATATAAAACAAAATATTTTTGACATTAAGAAAGCAACGTAAATAAAAACAATTCTCTTATTTGTTTAAAAAACTCTTAAATAAAAAATTTGAACATTTTGACTACTTATCACGAGTAAAGTGCTGCTCACAAGTCAATGTACCTAATTGTCTATAAATGGTTCAGATTTAATGTGAAGAAGTAACGAAATAATAACAAGAAAATGAAAACATTTTTATATTCTTGATGGATACTAGATGTTACCAATTTGTAAAATACAAACAGTTTTATCAAAAACGATAGAAGTATCAACATTTGTAAATAAAAACTAATCAAATAAAGGTACAAAGCGATCGTGTTTTGTGTAAATAATATAATTGTTAATGTTATCTAATAGTGCTGATAAATCTAATAATTTAAACTTAACATAAAAACTAATGTTCGTTATATATTTGCAACAATTCATCTTTTTTTAATTAAATTAGATTTTGTTTGATGACAATAAAATTAAAGATTAATTATCGGAAGTGACTACCGAGATGTTTTGTATTTCAGCAATAATAACAAGATATTCTACTACATAATAAAATTCAAATTTGGTGACCGATAAAAACCACCAAAATATTCACAGAAAAAAACTGGCTGATCAGTGGATAGACTTTGAATGTTAATTACAAACAAAAAACAAAAAAATAAATTAAATTGTTAAAAATTTGAAGTCGTGCTACCAATTTCATGGTTGTTGGAGGCGTGCAGCTTTTCATCTTGCGATTCCGAGATGGGGATTTGCATATGTTTGACGGTACGCTTCGTAACTGAACTATTAAGGCTGTGAAATTTTTTTTAAAGTAACAGACATAAGAACATCAACTAACAAAATTCAAGTTAAAAATAATCATTGTTAAAGACTAATTATTATTCAAAAAACATATTAAAAATTATACATCACAAATAAAAAAGTCCGCATCCGAGCTTAAATTTCTCAACTGGTCGCAGAAACAAGATTCTGACGTGGTTGTGCCAACGAATCAAATCGATTAACTCGAGCTTTAATAAAATTGTAATGAATAATTTGTTAATGTAAAAAATGGCTTACTAAGCATTTTAAAAAATCTTTTGTACAAAGAATAAATAATAAATTGCACAACTTCGGTGGGTTGGACGAAGTGAAGCGGCGAATCTGCCAAATAATAATTTTATAAAATATATTTTTTAAAATTACAAGGATCTATCTATAAACCACCTACTTATTTAAAAAAATATTATTATCAATACTAAATTAACAAAACCAGACTTGACGAGGCAAACCTCTCTCCGAGTCAACAACGTGAAAGAAATACAATAAAAATAAGTCAATGCGCATGAAACGTTTTGTAAAAGCATATAAAAGCAAATAACTAAACTAAAACCCATTAAAAAAAATGCCACATTCAGAAATAGGTAAATAATTTAAATAAAAAATTCAACAAAATTAATTTTGAGTTTTTAATAATAAATCTAACATTTGGCCACCAAACAAATGCAATCACTAAAAGCCCATAAAAATGCAGTTTTTAAAAAAAATCAATCAAAAATTATAAACTCATTTCAAATAGTGGAAGGAAAAATCCTAAACATACATACATATGAGCATGCCTGTATTTCTTTATTTTTTTAAAAATTTATCTAAATATTAAAATAAACAGACTCAAATAAAATAATCAAAATACAAATTTAAGTTAACTTCTTCAACAATATGAAAATTAAATATTATTTATAGTGTGAATAATTTTATATTTTAGCTATTTTACAATAAAATAATTTTGACTAACGCTGTTATTCAATTGTTTTCTAATTAAAGAAATTAATTTTTAATATATGCCTATATAAAATTAATTAATTGGGTCAATCATGTGGACTCGGGGCGTTGATCACGCTCATGAAACACGCGCATAACACATAAAATGAACATTACCGTAATTAATTAGTCTGTTGATAAATGACAAAAATAAATTCCACATAAATCTAATAGCTATTCATGCTGAACCAAAAGAACCCGTTGAGATTACAATTCTTTTGTCATTTCTCGTAACTATTGACTATTTTTAATTTTAATCCCGATGAATCTTTCACTCACTCTCCAATCATGAAGAAAAAAGAAATCAAAAAACATTTGCGCACTGAACACAAATATATCTTTTAAACTGAAAATAATAAATAATGTCCGCAAATCTGCGGTCAAATTTTTTAACTTAAACCAAAATAAAATTAATTAAAAATTCAAAAACTATTGATTTAATTTTTTTCACGAAGACAAGCTGCTTCACGATAAGACATAAAAGTTGCTTAAACTAAATAATATTTTCGCATTAAGCCACATTTAGGAGAAGTCAAATTAACATAAATTAACAAAATCATAAGTTGTATATTAAATTGATAAAAATATTCTCAAATTGCCAAGTTCGATTTATAATAATGTTGACAAAGAACAAAAAATAATTCTCAAAATTTAAACATCCAATATCGATTAAACGACATTGTTCACGAAATGACGCAATAATTTATTTCTTTGTTAATGCATTAAAACAAATTAAAAAGATATAATTATATATAACAAAAAACAAACAAAAAAGCTGCATGCAAAAAAAAAAATTTTCCCTCTTGAAAATTTTTTTGCTATTTTTCAGTGCTGTAATAGTTTCTTAAAATGTAATGCTATTGAAAAGGGGGTTGATTTAGCATCGAAGACATTTGGCACAATCAAACAACGACCAAGCGGCTTAATGCTGTTCTCGCAAAAACGGCAAAAATGCCAACAAATAATTGTGATCAACAGAGCGGGTGTCCCATAATAATTTAACCTAGGCTAGTCCACTAGTCTTTTTTTGTTTATATTTTGGATGAAAATACTGATAATAAATTCTAACTCCACCATAAATGAAATATCTTTTTTGGGCCGTACTTTTAGTAATATAAATTTTAATTTCCATTAGGTTTTACCAAATTACTTTTTTTTGGATTTGAATTACTTTTTGACCAGAACATAACCCATAGTCTCCCATACAGCCAACTCATAAAATTTGGACGCATTTCTTATCATTTCTAAACATTCCTTTGATTGTGATCATTGATTATTTGTTAATTGTAAAATTAGTCAAATTGTTCGCACATTAATTTTATTTAATTCAAAATCGAGTGGTAAAAATTATTCTTATTAATTGTTTTTTATTTACTATCAATTTTGGGTGATCGACGCAAACTCAAACAGGAAAATTCGGGGTTGGCAACAGACAGACAGACTTGATCAAATTGGTAGCTGTTTTAACAGGTTGAATATGTCAAAACTGAGTATTCGTACACGAATTTTTTTGGTCATCTTGCTTGCCAGTTTTGCGAGTTCAACCCCTATTCTGCAGCAGTCGTATGCCAAAGATCCTTCTCCGGTCATAACCAATGATGATGCCAGTTCAATGAGTGCAGTTGATTGTGCCGCATTGCCGCCGGCACTCTTATGTGCCAAGTTTATCCGTACAAAGTGTGGAACAACCAATTTGTGCAGCAAACACGACAACACTGTCCGTTACAAGCCTTTGCACATAACAGTCCTTTATGAAAGCTTATGTGGGTTTTTTGGCATTAGCTAATACTATATTTCAATTTTTTTTTAATAAGACATGCAAGTTTTTGCTAAAAACAGGTCCGTATTCGCAACGTTTCATCAAAGACACAATGTTCGATGTGTACAATCGCTTCAAATCGCATGTTAAATTTGAGTTGATTCCATATGGCAACGCAAAAAATGTGAGAAAATGGCCAATTTGCCGGAGAGCAATTTGAACTTTACCGCTTCAGAATGGAACCCAATTTTCATGTCAACATGGAGCCGATGAGTGCCGAATCAACAAATTTCAGGTAGTCTTACATGTGATTTTTTTTTGTCCAAGAATTTTGGGTCTGTTCTGTTAGCACCTTAATGCCATTTAGCACACTCAAAGCCATTTTCAATTAATTAAATGCATTTGAAACACTGACCTTTTCGCGTTGGTTTGAGCTTTTTTGGACAAGTTCTAAATTTCCTAAAAATATTAAAATAATACGCGAAAAGCTAAAAAAGAAAAACAAAAATTATTAGGCAAATTAGAGCACTAAAAGTGCCATTTCGGTGTATATTTCGGCATTTTTGGCATGTATTCGTGCATATTGGCCATTTTTGGAGCATATCGATCCGATCCCTAGTTATAGTTAACGGATTTCGTAGGTTCAAAATTAATTTATTAGTAGAAATGATTGATTCATATGCTTATGATTGATAATATACAATTTAATCATTTGTGTAACTATTAATTTTTGTAGTAAATAAATATTGAAAAATTTGTTTAAATCAAATAAATGGTGGATTTTGCGAAACGCCCATGTGGCGTTTATTCACTTCCTCCCTTTACTTTTTACTCTTACTTTAGACATATTTAACTATTCAAAACCAAAACCAAAATAATTTAAATATGTTAATGCATTTTATGAATTTTATGGTTGCGAGAATTGATTTGAATTTCCAATGTCTCAACTTTCTGAAAATGATCAGATCAATTAAACCAGACCTGAGATCGCTTATTAGGTTATTAATTTTATTCCATTAATGCTAGTCGTGTGCCATCAACTATATGCAAGACCCAGTCCCATTCGTGTACTGCTTGGAGGCGTTGCTTTACGATAACGTGACCTTTGAAGAAGCATCAAAATTGTGCTTCAACCTGATCAATCCTGGAAACTACGTACACGACCGAATCATGTAAAGGACTGAAATTTTAGTAATTTTTGACATCTATCTATTTTCGACAGGCACTGCTTTGACAAATCGGAAGGTGACACTTTGCAGAGTTTAGCAGCACTGAAAACGCAGATGATTTGGCCAAACAAAGTCGGCTGTTTTTGAACAGAATATTAGAAAAATTAGCCAAACTATGGAACTAATTTAAAAAATAAATGGAGAAATGTCTCGGACCTACCATCCTAAAATTAGAGCATATTTGTCTAATTATTTATATGCTCCTCCCTTAAACAGCATCAGTTTGTACCTTGGATTGTGGTGAACAATGTCAGCATTGAATCAATGCAATTTTTGCGCTATTCAATACCGGCACTGATCTGCGAGTCTAGGGCCGACGGCGAATATGTTGCTGAGTGCGAAAGTTGGTAGACAGATGACCGACGAAATGAGAAGATTGAAGAAAACATTATTTTGAGTTGGCATGGAATACATGCATACATTTGAACGTTTATACAATAATCAAACGGCATTGGTTCATTAAGCATGATTAGGGATTTTGGTCATTTTCATTAATAATATAACTCTACCGACTTCATGTATGCGTCCGGAATTCTGTCTCAGCGCCAAGCTTCTTGTTGCCAAAAATATTTTATAAATAAAATTGAATTTTGGGTTTACCAAATTTCTTTTAATAATTTGACCCTGTTTATTGTTAAGTTAGGTATATTTAAATGTTTAACTCATAAATTTATATAGATCGAAAGGAAAATTTATTTTTTTAATTAAGATTATTATGTAATATATTAAATTTTGTTTTTTGAAAACACTCGGCTTCAGTAAATAAAAATCTTATAAAATACCAAAGATAATTAGCATAAATAAACAAATATGAAAGATTGAACTAAATCAAAAGGTACCGTATTCTTAAATTTTGGTTAAAAATTTCTTAACAAATTGAGATTAATCATAAATTATTAGCTATTATATTAAATCATGTAATATTACGATTGCTTTCATACTTTTGATCAAAAAAACCTCCGAGGAGGCAGGTATTTTCTTCGGAATATTTTTTCTTATTTTTGATAAAATTTAATCAACGCTAAAAACAATTGACAACGATATAAAATAAAAAAACTATTATACTATTGCAAGGTTGTAAGTAAATTTTAAATAAAAAATTTTAACTGAAATCTTAAAAGTTGTAACCATAAATAAGGATCCAAAAGGCCAAGTATTAATGTTCTTATTTGAAATTCA
The DNA here is from genome assembly GCA_001723225.1 of Globodera ellingtonae. NCBI lineage: Eukaryota > Metazoa > Nematoda > Chromadorea > Rhabditida > Heteroderidae > Globodera > Globodera ellingtonae. Next base: position 80,956 of record MEIZ01000169.1, on the reverse strand, counting down.
CCAATGTTAAACTGGCAATTGTTTAATCATTTGCTGGTTCATATATCTTCTGTTTATATTCATTCTTAATTGGGCAATGTTTATTTCTTACAAAAGTTATAAGCTTATAAATAAACAAAAAAATCAAAATAAACATGATTTAATCTTTTCACGCGCGCGTAACAAGAGATGCCAAACAGCGATATAATTTGGAGCCAACCAAAAAAAACAAGTAAAAAATACAAGCAGACTGCTTGCAGCCCTGCCAATCATTTACAATTATTTATTTAACTCATCCTAAAATACATTATGATCATTGTCATATAAATCAAGCATCCTCTCAAGTAACGCAGAACTTTCAAAACGACGTCTGATGCAAGGATTTGAAAATAAAAATTTGGCCTTTTGAATCTTACAACAAAAAAAAAGAACTAATGTACACAATTTAAAGCTGATAAAGTGAATGTTTTACTAATTAAGAATTGGTCAGGAATACAAGTTGGAGAAGTCGTTTATAATTGAAAAATATGTTTTCTTTATTTCATGAATATAAAACATAAGGCCAGAGAAACTGCTGTATATAAATTTAATTAAATCAAAAAATGAAAAATTTACACAAAAAAAAGAATACCTGCTGCAAAAAAGCGTAAAATTAAATTTGTAAATTATAAAGCAAAATATAAATTTTATAAAATTGTTATTAGTTTTATGAAAAATCAAAAAATCAGTAATTTTTATAAATAAATAAAATATTTGTTTATTAATGAAATTGATACTTTTAAATTTTTTAGCGAAATTAAGTGTGCGTAAAGAAGTACGATGTTAAGAAAATATAAGTTAAAACACAAAAAAGTTTGTTTGTTAAACACTGTACTGGCAATTCTTGGTTGAGTATCTTGTCTTCGGGCCTTTAGTCTACAAACTATAACTACCAAATTAAAATTATAAAGGAAATTTATGTGGCGGGTTGGATGATTGCTGGTTAAATTTCAGTTATAAATTGACCGCACATTCAATACAGTTAAATCAAAAATAAATCTGAAAATAAAAAGTTAACGATTATTATTAATATTAAAAAATTTTGGAATAAATAAACAAAGTTTACAATTATTAATTAATATTATTGAAATAAATTTTCGAGCTCAAAATTTTAAGCGTTATTAGTATCAAGATTAAAATGATCAAAAATACAACCTTTTATTTATACTTAAATTGAGCAAGTAAACGAAAGAAATTACTTATTTTTTAGTTACTTTTTTGAACATTTTATTTTTTGAAGAAATAGTGTGCTAAAAGAGAGAGTTAGACGGTTAGAGTAATTCGGTCATCAACGCACCCCATCTAATATTTTATTAGTTACATTTTTGAACATTTTATTTTTTGAAGAAATAGTGTGCTAAAAAGAGAGAGTTAGACGGTTAGAGTAATTTGGTCATCAACGCACCCCATCTAATAATTTTTAGTTACTTTTTTGAACATTTTATTTTTTGAATAATTAAAAAAAGTGAAAATTTTAAATTAGATATTTTATTGGAAATAAACCTGTTGTTTGTATTTAATACGAATGAAAAAGTTAAGTTGTATTTTGAAAAAAATAGTAACATTTAATTATACGTACAGAGTGAAGATTGTTAAATTGCAAATATTTTTAGTAATAAAAATTATTAATTAAGCACGATCATGTGCCTGATGAGTCATGGAAGCTGTGGTCTCATTTTTAAGTCGAAGACAACACCTTTCATCGCCCGGCTCAACGCAAAACAAAAATTTTTTTATATTATAATTGCATAATTTCAAAAATTGATATAAATACGAAAATAAATTTCATGTAATTTTTATACAAAGAGATAATAGGAAAAAAAAGAAACATGATATTGAAATAAATTTTATAATGCCAAATGAAAACGAAAATGACTTAACAACTTTCAACATCGTGCAGAGATCAATGTTAAGATGGGAGCTTCACATATTTTAATCTATTTTTTGTTGAATTATTATGGTTTGCGTCTCTTGAATGGTACAGATTTAAAGTCTTTAATGCTTTCTAAGGGAAGAAAAACTAAAAACAAAAAATGATTAAATAAAATAAATTGAAATCTTTGAAAACTAACAAATATATGACGAGAAAAATAATAAACTATTATTTAAAAAAATCATATGGCAATGATTTTATGGCAAAGATAAGCCATTCAACCTGTTTTTGATTTAATAAAAATTTCTAGATGCGGCTGGAAAATCCACATGCATAAAAGTCGTTTTCGTAATTTAAAACAAAGTTTTTAAATAACGTATTCTAATTAAAAAAATTAATTTTTTATTAAAAACAAAAAATAATCATACAATTTTTATGCACAAAACAGATTTATAAAAAAATTAAAGAAAAATTATAAATTGTTAACAATTAAACAAAAAATAAAAAGTAAAATCTAAAAGAGTTACACCTTAAAAAATGGGTTTATTAAAACTACCAAGGTTTCAAAAACCCATAATTTTAGCTAAAATTACATATAGGTAATTCTGAATACATCCACGACGGTAGCGGTGTCGTTATGGAGGATGAATATTTATTAATTTAATTTTTTATTTTGTTTTCAGCAAATTTTTTATTTTAATGATAACATATAGATTATCTGAATGCGAATAAGTAATATTTTTATGTTATGCCTAAGTTATTTGTTAAAATTTTATTTTAGAAATCTTTTTTTTTTTTAATAATTACGATTTTATTTTCATGTTGAATTAGATACAAATGTTCAATATAAAGGTACAATTATCTAATTAATATTGTTTTAGGGATTCTAATTATGTTAAAACTTTTATTAATTTTTATATAAAAAGACCATTTTTATAAATAAGCCTTATTATTTTTATTTAAACTATCACGTTAAACGTTAATTATGTAGAACCATATAAACTCATAGTTTCATTAACTTAACATAAAGGTTATTTATTCGTGTTTTGAATTTTTGATCATTTAATTAAGTTGCTCGTTTCCGTTTTATGCAATGCTTAAAGCTTTATTGTGATGTCACAGTAAAATTTTTATCGATTTTAAAAATATGCTTCCAACATTGTTCCTGATATTAATTTAACTTTTATCGGATTATATTTTATTGAATTTAAAACTTGTTTTATTATATGTTTTGTGCTCTCGATCATCTATAATTAAATTCGATGTAACCCGAAATCTGATTTTAAACCCCCACCCTCTTATTCCTTTTTCATTTGCGGGTTGAGGGTATGCTTAAATTCTTCAAATTTTGGGCTCGATTTTAAGTTTGTTGTATAGATTTTCTTTTTACATAATTTTTGCTAAAGAATTTTTTTTATTCAAGATACTTAAATTGAATATCAAAAATATTTTAATTAATCATCGACATGAATTTTTAATTTCATTCACTTAAGTTTTGTTATTAATTTTTTTAAATTTTAACTTTTTATCGAAATTTGATCTACAAGTTAGATTTACTGCTTTACATGATTTAATATTGTTTGATCAATTTCAGTAAATAACAAGATAATAAAATTATTTTATTTTCGACAATTACTTTTAAATATGGTTTACGCATCACATACGATTTATAATAAATTCTTGTCGATTTGTACCCAATCCTTATATCTTCTTGGCATGGACAACGATGCCGACTGGTTTTTACCGCGTTTAAATTATATTAATGTGTGGCCGCCCAATGTTTATGCGCATTTTTTTCATAATAGGCATTATATTTTTTAATGTCCATTATTTTATTTTATTTTCAAAGTTGATGCCACYATTTTTTATTCAAATATTATTTTGGATACTGGGGAAAAAATTCGACGATGAATTTGTATCTAATTACCAAACAAAGATTTAAATTTTTGATTTTTATTTGATTATATTTTACATCGTGCAGCMGTCTGGTCGATTTCAATAGGGAATCTTTTTTATGAACTCAAAGTTGTATGCAATTTTCAATTAAACCATTAACGTTTTTTATTTTCGTTTATAAATATTTAAATAATTAAACAAAATCATTTAAAATTAATATTAAATATTACAACTTTAAGAAAATTTAAATTWTTATCTGTAGAAAAATATATGATGGTTGTCGCKWGCACATTTTTGTTATTAATAATTAACGGTTAAACAAAAATATCATCTATATGTTAATCTGAAATAACTACAATTTTTTTCTATTTATTTATTTAGTATTTTACAGATCGGTTGATGAGTCTGTTATATCTGTGAATTGGCGGTGCTCGGAGTAGTGGTGGGAATGGTGTTTCTTCAACCAAGTGTTAGGTACCACACGGTTCAGCCTCTAGACGCCCATTTGAGTGAAAAGTACCTTTGTCCATAATCCCGAGATTTATAATTTGTTAGTTCATTTCCACATGATGATTTAATTCCAATAAATTATTATTCTGAGGTAAAATTTAAAAAATTCATTTGATAATAATTTTATGATTTTTCTCTGACATTTAAAATTCGGTTTCTCTCGACGAAAGTTGAGAAAGATAGCATTAAGTACAATTTTAAGTATTGTTATCGATTAATTTTTTGTTTCTTTTTAAGATTTAAAATTATATTGTACCTTCTTAAACCCCGGAAATGGCGAAGTCATACATCTGTTTGCTTTGGATTCGTGGTTATCGAAGCAATGTCGCAACCTCTTTGCTTTCTCCACCAGTGATATACTGATAAATAATTTGTTGTTTTTAGAGAAATTACTTCTTATTATTTAAATTTAGCTATAATATTATCTAAATGATGATGTCCATAAAATTTAATAATTTAAACATCCAAATATTAATTTATTTTTGTCGCGGCAAGTGCGGAAACCGCTTTGGCGCAGTTTGACCGGGGACGAGGGCTGCAAGTTGGACTGGTTCCGTTTTCGAGAAGAAGGCCTCTGCTAGAAGACCACCTTCGAAAAACGATACTGAATTTGATTGGACATTTAAATTGATACTTCTATATAATTATCTTTATTTAATAGTTTTTATTTTTACATTTTATTTTTATATTACTCTTATAAAAAAGTTGAGTTATATTCGTATTAGGCTCAAACTGGCGTGGCTAAGCATTATTTAATATTATTATTTTATTTTTTTACAATTTAATTTATTTGTTATTTTTATCATTTTGTTTATGTAAGTTGGCTTTTATATTATTTTAAATTCTTAGCTTTAGGCATTAAAGTGTTATTTTTTTAAAATTTAAATCATGCATGGTATCGTCAAACAACGAGAAAATTTGGTTGTGGCATGTCGTTCAACAAGGGCCATTCAAATTCAATCTATCACATTTGCGTGCTTTATTTTAAGCCATTGCTCATAGAAAGTTCCAATAATTAAATTCATTAAAAATGGAATTTTTTTTTAAATACTGAATATATAGAGCAAACTTATTTTTTATATTATTTGCATTTAAATTGTATATTGCTAATTGTTGATTTGTTTTTGCAACAATGGGTGTCTTCGTTACGACATGCTTTATAATGTCTCTAAGCCATGTATTTTAAATTACTTTTAATTTTTTTAATAAATTTGATAGTTGAATCATTTTTTATTCTAATATTATGAAGAAAATATGCCTTTTTTTAAATTATTCAATATTTTAAATGTTAATTAAATGTAGCATGTTGCTTAGTAAATTTTTATTCCCASTTTTTGATTATAATAATTATTTTTTCGAGTTTTGATTGCCCCGATGAATATTTAATGAAACTATTTTTTGTTTTTATCATGCCAACAGAAATCTGACAAACCAAAATTTGTATCAGGCCTACTGGTTGTCAGCAAAGATTTATTATTTTGTATCCTTGTTTTATTCTTCAACTTTATGTAAAAATAAATAATTTAATTTTTWATTTTGTTATTTTTAGGTCAATAAATTTCCTTTGTAAAAAACTTATTTATTTATTTAACGCAACACATTTTTTTGTTTTCTTTTTAGAATATTTTTCTTTTATCATGTATGAATTCATAAACAGTTTCTAAAGCGTTGTTTTAGTTTTATATAAAATACTCTTGACTTCCAGTTTGTCGAAGTCTTCCTCTCTGAAGCTCGGGTTTTGTTTATTCCTTCCAGTTACATTTAAATATTTTTATGTTTAAAAGTTCTGAGTCTTATTTTAAACAAAAAAGATGTTAAAATTTATTTCAGAAAAATCCGTAAATTATATATCAAAAAAAACAACAAAATTGCCTTCATCCCGTGTCTTGAATATAAACAAATTTAAAATTGACGTATTCAAAAGTTTACATGCTTTTCGACGAGTCGTTTTGTTAGCGTTCGATATTTCTGGGCTGTGCCGGCTGATGTTTTCTTTCTATGATTTTATATTAAAGAAATTAATAATTGTTTTAAGTTTGTGTCAGTTTTTTTGATTCCTGTTAACTATTTATTTATGATTTCATAATTCTAAATTTGTTATTACGTAATTCATAGCTGATTCAACAAAAATTATAGTAGAATTTTTTCGGATCAGTTTTAATAGGGTTTTTTTGCTTTACTTTGTACTCTTTTTGTAAAAAAATTAATTGTATTTACCACATGATAAGGAAAATAATTTGTGCCGCTCACTTTTAATTTTAAGATAGAATAACATCAAAATTTAAATAAACTTTATAATGTAAACGAAATAATAGTTATTCTACTGCACACTAATATCAATTTAAAAACCCGTTTAGCATTTTAACAAATAGGGTTTAAAAACCCAGCACGTCAATTAACGTCGATTTACAATATAAAAATTAGTAAAACCTCAACAAAATTAAAAATAAAAGTTAACAAAATTTAATCATAAATAAAAAAAAATTAATATATAAATTATTAAACGAATGTTTAGTTGTTTATTAAAATAGTTAAAAAACTTAATAAATAGTTTAATGGAGACAGCAAGGCAGCATGACTTTGCCTCGAATCTTCTGAAGAGATGCAGTCCGGAAAGCAAAGACTGCTTGCTGTGTGTCGTAAATGAAAATAAGATTTGCCAGGCTCTATTTAATTCTATTTTAAAATGTTTATTTTTTTWAATTTTATTTTAAAAAAATTATATCAAACAAAAAACAAAACATTTAGTCTTTTGTGTACTACTTATATGGTTTCCAAAAATAAAACTTAAAAATAGTATGTTGACATTATTATTTTAATTAAAAAAGTAAGTTTTATATCTTGTGTTTTGAGAGAATACAAATTTAATTTATACCAATGGTTTACTCAGATGAATGAATGCCTTTTTTTACTAAAAAAAAAAAATTCAATTTTAGCCTTTGATATTGTATTATATTTTTCGATTGAAGCTTATTTAGAGTTCAGTTTTTGTGTTCTCAGATTTTTGTTTCCAATCCGGTTGAATTCGTAAATAAATTGGTTTGGAATATTTTTATGAAGCATTTTTTTTTATCAAACAACATTGCAAATTACGCAAATTAAACCTTTTCCTAAATAATGAATCAATTATTGTTTTATATTAAAACTTTTAATATTTCTAATCTTGTATCTTTTCTGAGTTCTTACAAAATTACGTTTTGAAGTGAGTGGAATGAAAAATTAATTCGTCATCATAGGAGTTATATTTTAGGGGGGAGTCTATTTTTAAACCTCTTTTTTCGGAAAATATTAACAAAATTTGCAAAAGTTTTTCGATATCTATGAGTTATCCAACAATTTTTTTGGGAAACCCTTAATAAGAACGGTGCTAGGTCGTTTCGTAAAAACTGCCACCATGGGCGTTTCGTAAATTCGCCAGGGCGTTTCGTAAATCTGCCACATATATTTTATGAAATAATTTTAGACATCATAACTTTATTCACACCACACTAAATCAGTTAAACCTTATACCATTGCAAAGCTCTAAATGAGTAGAGAAAGCAATACAAAAAAGTAGAAGCGATTTGATAAGTTTCAAAAAAGATATAATGCAAAACTACAAAAAATCAGACTTTATCGTGGTTTTCTGATCATAACTTTTTTAAACTTTGATTTACTGCTCCGTTTAATTTTACAAATAGTTTATATTCATCTAGAGCTTTCCAATGGTATAAGGTATAACTGATTTAGTGCGGTGTATATAAAGTTATAATGTCTAAAACTACTTCACAAAATATATGTGGCAGTTTTTACGAAACGACCCAGCACGAATAAGAACTAAGTATTGAAGCCTTCAACAATTTTTTGAAAATTCCTAATGTATTGCTCAGCAAAATCGGATGATGCAGAACTCAGCATGAAGTTTAGATTTTAATGGAATAAAGCTTAAAAAATGCAGAATCTTTTTGAGATGCTTATTTATAATAAAACCAAACTTGATAATAAATATATATTTTATAAACGCATTTCATTGGTTAATGAAAAAATTAAACGACAAATTTATTAAAAATGATAATGGCATACCTATAATAAAAAATAAAATTTTTATAAAAACAGTCTCCGACGGATTCAACAACCCATATTATTTGAATTAATCTATTAATTGGGGAAAATGTTTAAATTTGTCAAAAAATTATTTAATCAAAAAGAATTATTGAATTTAAAGTAATTAAACAAATTTCAACCGGAAAAATGTAAGTGAACTTAAAAAACGAAATAGGAATGTGGAACCACATGAGAGCAAATGTGCAAAAAGTGCATTTATCATTATGAAGTAAAATTAAAAATATGAGTAAATGTAAGTTTTTCAAATTAGAATGGTACAAAAAAGCATATTAAAATTTATTTTTTAAAAAAACTTTAAAATATCTAAAAATTTGAAAATTATCATAAAATTTGCTAAACCAAAACGGTCTTATTCAGACTCTGCTAGCCGACCACTTGAGGAGGCAGAGACAATGTGTAGGAATGTGCTTTGATGGAGCCAGTGCTATGAGCGGCCGTTTTAATGTTTCCCAGGTCCAATGAAATTTAAACGCATTTTTATTTTTAAACAAAAATTGACAAACTGCACAATTTTTGCGTGAGCGTGAGGCAAATTTCTGTGACAGCATTTAAATAAAAAAGAATGACAAAGATTTAGAACCAATTTTCATAAAATTTATAATCACAACAAAATCCTTAACTTAAATTGCGTCTCTGCGAAGACCGAGCGGAAGGAACTTTCTTCTCATCACTTGGCACAAACTACGGAAAAATGCATTTCTTACAAAAAAAGCGTAAAAAACAAAAGCAGAACTAAAATTGGAAAATATTATGTTTATCTTAATAAATTTGCAATTTATGTAAAATTTACATAAAAAAAGAACACCTTTAATAGACTACCAATTAAATGTTTAGACCAATTTAAATTTTTTATTTTTAAAATTTTATTAGCGATGGACTTTTTTATATGATAAATATACATTTGTCTGATAAAATATTAAATGATTTATAATGAAATACACATAAAGCTTGTTCGTTATAAAAATTCCTCAAATTTAGCCGATATAACGCAATTTCACTAAATTGATGTGTTTTATTGGGCCTGAGTTTTTAATTCAGTTCAACTAAACAATAAATAATAAAACTAAAAAGAATTAAAATAATTTTGATTAAAATAAAGCTTAGAAATTATACAATTATTAAAAGCTAAATTAAATTTAAATAAAAAGGTGCGAGAGAAAAGGACGGAAACCCACCGCCATGGTTTTGAACTCTTGGCTGTAAAATCCAAATTTGTATTAAAATAAATTTTAACTTTACAATGTCATCAAAAAAAAATTCAAAAAATCTTCCAATAGTATGCAACTCGAGCATAGAATTATTATTTCCAGACTTAATTAGGCCAATAATAACAAATGGAAAAAGAATTAAAAAAGTAAATAATGACAATAATAACTAAAAATATAATAAAAAATAAATAAATAAATCGCCAAAAAACATTCTTCAAACCTTTGGAGGCTTTTTTTTGCAACGAATTCATCAACGAAACGGCAAAACTATGCGGCAAGACTAAAACAAAATATTTGTGTGTGTAGTAGTTGTCCGAAGCTGTCAGCTCATCGTCGAATTCTTTACAATAACTTGTTAAAGTGTAAAAGTTTAAAAAGCACCATTTCGAGCGGCATAATTTTGTCCAGATTTTACCAACTTTACTTATTGGCGTCAAAGTATTCAATTGACGGTGGCACATTTTTGCCTATTTCACAGGTCTTTTTTTTGTTGTTCATAATTATGTTTTATTTATCATAATTTTTACAATTTTAAAAATTTAATTTTTTTGTAGTTTTTAATAATTATTTTTATTGATAAGAGCATTTAATGCTAACGCGGGTTACTTCAAATGTTCTCTAAGCATACAGGGTGCGTAAAAAGTTCCCGCACTTTTTTTCATTTTAATATTAGGGTCTAAAACATCTTTATTTCAAAAAGCCGAGTTCAGAATCGGATTCTTCAGAGTTTTTTGGGCTAGAAAACAAATAGAAAAAGTTAGTTTCTCCCAAAAAAAGAGCCATTTAACAAATTACAAGCCCTCATAAATGCCCAAAAATTATTAGCATTTTGTCGCGATTTTTTTTGGCCATTTTTTTCACTACTTACTCAAGCGGTGGTTTCAGTGCCCCAATTGCTCTAAATCTGGTAGTTTGAAGCCTTTGCACTTAAAATAACCACAATAGGCATCCATAGAATTCATACCCTTCAAGTGACTTGACCAAATATTGTTATATTAAAATCGGTCAAACAAATCGTAAAAAAAGTGCGGGAACTTTTTACGCACCCTGTATATCCGACCGTTCTGCGGGTAAAGTTCTTCGAGATTTGTACACTGTAATATCGAGGCTGAAACTGTTTTCAATCTTATTGTTTTGGTTCTACTTGAGCTTGGATTACAAAAAAAATTAAGTTAAGTGCATGAAAGCCGAGGATTTAAAACAATTAATATTAAAAAGGGTTAAAAGAGAATAAATAAAATCAACTTAAATTAATTTACAATTTTTTAAAATTGATTGCATTAAAACGATAATTAAGGTAAATAAAATCGATAAAAACCAAATAAAAATCCCCAATAAATCACACGATAAAATAAAGATGAGTATAATCATGCAAGTTTAAAATTTAGCTTAAATGCCAATTTGTGGATCCTAGATGCGTTGGTGTAACATATTATTTTTAAGAATAAATAACATCTTTAAAAAAAATTAAATTATGATAAAAATTACTCAAAATGTAAGTTAATATTTTTAAGACAAGAGACTCAAAGGTATTCGATTACGGCCTACATTAAATATACTAGTTTATAAACTGAATAAATGACAAGTATAATTTAAAAATCACCATGACTTAATTACTCAAACCCCGGAAATATATTTTTTCTGTTAGTTCGTTAAACTGCTAAATATATTCATAAAAAATTCGAAACCTTGTTGGATATTTAAAAAATTGCTTAAACGAGAAAATGTAATAAATAAATCTCACCCTAAGGTTTCTGTGGAATCAAATGGCATTTCAAATTTATTGATTGCAACCAAGTTAAAATGAATCTGAGCAAAATGAATCATTGACAATTTTATTAAAAAATTTATAAAACAAAACTGATTAAAAATCATAAAAAATAATTATTGAAACAATTTAATTGGAATTTAAAATAAAACCGAATCATAAACTGACTAGCATATTTTTGATTCTATTGATAAATTAAAGAACTAAAATATTAATACGAATCTGACTCAGTAAGTGTCAGATCAACGCAATCAAATCCTGTAATATTTTTTGTTCTTAAGAAAACGTTCATCGCCAATCTCGGTCCTACATACTTGAGATGTTTTTATTAAGATCTTAAATAATTATTCAAAGAGGAGAGTTATCATTAGAAATGGAACATTATAAATTGTTTAAAACATTTCAAAAAGTGAATCCTAGCTTTTCACCTTTATAAAGATAAAATAAAATAAAAACCTGATGGATTTATGCAAAAACACCTTTAAAATCTCAAAATAGAAAAATTGTAAAAATGTCATAACAGCAAAAGAAACATTGTGAAGAAGAAACGCAGTCAATATAAAATAAATTTAAAAAGCAAAACCTAAAAATAGAAAAATATTTTAAAGACAAAATGTTTTTATATTTAAGCATAACAGGTAACATAGCACAGTTTCATTATTTTACGTAAAAAATTGGCACTTCTCAGTGTCACTCCTGTCAACAGAAGATTGATTTTTCCTTCATAATTTGACGTTAAAAATCATCAGAAATAAATTATAAAATAATATAAATTTACGAGATTCACATTTACAAGGCATTAAAATTATATTGTGCCTTTTAATTATGGCGAATTGTTTTCAACTTTTAGTAGACTGCGTTATTTTGCAATAATATGATTTTCATCCTTAAAAATAAATTGGATTATACAGGTCAAATCAACTTTGCCTTTGCGCTAGTCTTCATCCAGTCGTCTTGGGCTTAATAAATTAATAATTTTGTTAAATATTAAAATTAAATAAGATTTAATGTAACATTATAAAATTATGGATTATTTTGTATCTTATATTATTTGGAAGCTTAAAAAGCTTTAAGAGTTTTGGATTTTTAATTCATTATAGTTTTAATATTTTAGACTATTTTCAATCATCGATATTCATTTTTATTTTTACTGAACAAAATTTAAAAAATGAGACGCGAAAACCAAAAATTGATTGTTTGTCTAATGACTATTTGATTGAAGATGCTGTGCGCTTTCACCTTCCCACTCACTCGGAAAAAATCGATGATTTGGTTTGTCTGCGTGTGGAGGTGAGCACATAAATTTGCACAAAATGAACAAATTCAAATTTTAAAAAAAGAACGTAGCGAATCGCATTGTTTTTATTTATTTTTTTTATCTTAATTTGCTTAGCCTTTCAATTTTTATTTATTGAACTAATATTTTATAATTTCATGTTTTTTATCCAATTTTTTTTTCTTTATATCATTTTGCGTAGTCAAACTTGTTCAAAATAGATTGGTGAATAATATTTTCGCTTTAAGGAAAATTAATTAATTCCAGATTGAATTTCATAATGATATTTTAGTTTTTTTTAATATTCTGATATGCTAAAAATTCATGAATTATATGTATGCCCAGAAAATTGTTTTTAGGGCGAGCCGTATGGTGGCTAAGAAAAAGTGCATTCATTGTTTGATAATTATTTTTAAATTTGTTAAATTTAACTAATTCAAAGTTTATTCATTTTTAAGTAAAGGTATTTATTTATACAATTGAATACATATAAACATTAATTTTACTTTAATTAATGTTGATTTTAATCAATATTATTTTGTGTTGACATTATATTTATTTTATTAAACTTTGGTAAATGATATTTTTGGAATATATTTTTTTCATAGAATATTTTATTATTTACTCATTGTACGCCCGCGTTCTCTAATTGTAAACATTTGCTCAGTGACCTGCTTTTATCCAAACGCCTTTCTAATTATAGATAGTTTAAATGTTTTTTTATAATTTTTAACAGCAATTTCACATTATCAAATAATTTTTTTGTATTATTTTAACTTAATCACTTATATCACTTGCGAGGTCAATGGTTTACATATTAAAAATGGCTTTTTTATGTGTAAGGAATTTTGTTTTATAATATTTTCATAGTAAAAGTTTTGGTCATTAATTCTGTTGTTAGTGGCTGGCGATTACATGAGGCACACATCAGATGTATTCTGATCTTTTCTGATATGCTCTTAATACTTAGTATTTAACTTAAACCTTAAATTTGTCAATTTTATAACGTATCCATTTAATTTTATTTGCTAGTTTTTCATTGACATATTTATACTTGATTTTAATATTTTTATTAAGAAATAAATGTTCGCTTCTGGCATGCCCAGTTTAAAAAATGGGATTTTAAGGGTGCGTTTGCCGTTGAAGTCCTTTGCCGATTTTTTATTTCGTTTATTTATGCAGTTACATGTAAATCTTCGAAATTGTATATTTACGAATATAAGTAAGAAGATTATAACGTTAAATCTTTTCTATTTATTTAGAAGAATTGGGGGAAATTCTTAAAGACAAACAAATAGAGGGTTTAAAAAATGTTGAGGATAGTGTGGATTCGTAGAATGTTGTCGCTCCTGGTCCTGACTGACTTCGGTGATTATTTAAATAATTATAGAGGGTTTAAAAAATGTTGAGGATAGTGTGGATCCGTAGAATGTTGTCGCTCCTGGTCCTGACTGACTTCGGTGATGATTATTTAATAATTATTTAATAAAATCGTTTTTACATAAACATATTTTCTTAACCAATTACTAAAAAATATTTCGTTTAAAATAATATTTAAAAATTGATTTAATTAATGTAAATGTGATACACTTATTTAAACTGTAAAACTAAAGTATCTCTTATCCAACTATTTGTAAATTTGCTATTATTGCAATATTTAAATAATAATTTCTTTGTTTTGTTAAATTTATTAAATCATTAAATTACGATAAAATTTTATTTATTCTTTATGTGCTTTTATGTGGTCAAAATCTGATGAGTTGATGGTTTCTTTTTTCAATGATTTTATCGCCATTTGTTTGTTTAATAAATTACTTATGCGAATTAAATAATTTAAGTTTATATATTCATATTTACAACAAAAATTTAAACTTGGCATTCCATTTTTGTGTTATTGATTTTGTTTTTATACGTTTTTTAATATTTTTATTAGTAACAGCATTTTTAACTCAATTTTCTTTGAAGTAAGTCTTGTATTATGCAAACCCAAAACATTTGATAGAATTAAAAAGTTTAAATACAAAATAATTTCTAAATCCCTAATTAAACTATCTAATATCATTTGTAAAATTAAAAATTAAGATTTATTTCAACAAATAAAAGTCTATAATATAATTTAATTAGAAACAAAAAAGGCGAATTTTTGCCCTGTTCAATTTTAAATTTCTTCGGTCATTGTTATGAAAATAATTGGGGGCAACCGATGAAAAATAATTTACATAATCTTAGCCAATTCAAAGTAAATAAAAAAATTCACATTATGATAAAAAAAATACAAAAAAATGGTCAAAATAAAAATAAGAGAGAATCACTTATAAACCAGACCAGCACTGCGCAATTCGAAGACACTCTTACATCGTTCAAGGGTTGACCGAATATACGTTGAAATCTTGCTAAAAAAATTTACAATATGCTTTACAAAAAAATCTAAATATAAAAATGTAAACGAACAAACGCCGCCCAGTTCCCCGATTGGGGAAAATTGGATTTTACATACTGAAGCATAATTTGTCATTTTTTTTATTTTTATCTTTGCTTTTATGACAATTTCATTTGGTTGCTCGAAATTTTTTTAAATTAATCGATATGTAAAATTGATTAAAATTTAAATGTCAGATTTACATGAGTACTTGAATTTTCAATTTTTATTTGAAATTTTTGTGCCATCAGGAGATTAAGTTTTATGAAAATCATTTTTTTGTTTATTTTTAGTTGAAATATTTAGTTCATTACATTAGTATATCAAAACTGTGTAATGGTTACAGAAATTTAAATCGTCACATTATTAAAAAAGTTCGGTACTGCTCGACCACCACCAAATGGCTGCCACTACCATAATCAAAAGCTGGTTAATTGGGAAAAAATATTAATCAACAGTTTAATTTAAAAATCTGATTGATAGTAAAGCTAAATTATTCAGAAATTTTAATAACTTTTTAATAAATTTTATTTTTTTGCTTTATTTCTTGGAATTAATTCTTTGAATTTATTAAAATAACAAAATAATTATTTAAAAAATATAGTTATGGAATATAATTAAATATTTAAATAATATTTATTTCGAATTTCCTTCCTTATTCTGCGAGTGATATTTACAATTGATTAATTCATCAACATCTTGCCATTTTTCCCAAATGAGTTTGTATCCCACATGTTTTTTAGTCTGATATTACAATTTTTTAGATTAAAATTATTATAGAGCAGAGTACACATTTATTATTAATTTATGCGCGTCACACCTCTTTGTTTATTTAAATTGTTTTATAGAATTCTTACATTTTATATATACAAATTCTGGTCACCGTCCAAGTCAATCCACTAATATTACGCCAGTTTTTTTTCTTTGAATATTTTGGTAGTTTTTTTCGGTCGCCAAATTTGAATTTTTATTAAATAGTAGAATATCTTATTATTATTGCTGAAATACAAACATGTCGGCAGTAACTTCCGATATTATTTTATTTTAATAAGCATATTATTAATTTTAGGTGTTTAGATTTGCTTACTAACCCACCAAAACAGGTTATAACCAGTTTCGACACAGCCAAGTCCCATTGACTAACTAACTCATATTAAATGGTGGCATACATTTTCTCAAAGGCATTCATTTTTATGCATTTTTTAACTTATATCTTTTTGGATTTTAATAATGCTTAAATGAATGGTTGACATAATAACTAGTTTAAATTTATATTATTTATTGTTTTATGTTTACAAATTTGTATTTGTTGCCTAAAAAGGCATCGGGTTTTTTTTTGTAGCGAATTTCAYATTAATGAACTTGTATTTCAATGAGAATAAATGGAATAATGTTATTTTTGAATTTTATTTCACCAATGATTTGTAAAATTCGAAGATTTAATGTTTTTATTATCTTGATTTTTTATTTTTGAACTACAATCACTACAAAAGAGTGTAAATTATAAATAAATAAATAAAAATTCACAAAAATTTAATTCATTACAAAAAAATGCCTAAATTGTTTCCTTTAAAAGCTACTATCATCCAATTCAGGTAAAATTAAAATCAGAAGCAAAATCTTTATTCAACTTTTTATTCGCATTCACCCGTGCAATCAAGCCTAAAAATTTATATTTACAATATTTGATTAAAAAGATATGTAAAACCTGTCAATACCAAAACAATCAAACTCAAAAATTAATTACAAACGAAAAAAATAACTAAATAAATCAGAAATGGAAGCAAACAAGCGACTGGCCCAGTTTTTGAAAAGGATTAATAAAAAATTAATTTACAAATAAAATAAAATACTATACTTAATATCTTCTTCGTTCATTACCATTATTGTAAATATGAATAAGATAAATATTAAAATTCGCAATTGGGAAATTAAATGTTTGTCGCAAATAATAAAAGATAATTTTAAATCAATTTCTATATTAGTCGGAAATCAGAAGGAATTAAACAAAACAATAAATTATGATTTAAGGTGGTTGTTTGCTTTTTTTTGTTTGTTTCAAAATTATACCTTAGCAATTGTTATCACGGTGAATAGTTTAATGGAAATATTAAACTTTATTATTCATATTGAAGCAATAATTGCGCGCTTATAAAGTCAATTTGGCCGCGTGTGTACGAAGATGCTTCATTCTTGTTGTCAAACCAGTGTTTTTTTATCAATATTTCAGAATTCTTAAACTATTTTGTTCCATAAATAATAAATCATGTACATTTTTAATTCATTTTGATTATTTTAACTTATGCGTTAATGCTTGCTTATCTTTTTTAGATTGAACGTCTTATTAACCTATGTTTGAGTGTTGTCATTTTATTAACATTGTTATTTGTACTTATTTATTTTAAATACGTTCTGATAGCTTGCTTAACTATTGTTTCATAGTGTGCAAAAAAGGCGTTTCAGTTGTTTCGCTGTAGCGTTCTGCATGCTTATAACTTTAATTTAAGATAAAAAGATTTAATGTTATAAAGTAAATAGCGCGTTATTCGTAACAATTTAATACAAACTTTACTAGTTAAATTTACTGAACTTTTTTGATATGTTCATAACAATTACGGAAGCTTTGCGATTACCTTTTATTTATTGAAGCAATCTAAGCGTCAGGTTCCTATTAAGCAATTGCACAATGTTGGCATTAAAGATTGTTTGAAAATTCGTTTACTTTTTTAGCTGAAGTGGCGAGTAAATCTTCAACATAAAATATTTGAGGGTCTGAGATTCAGCCGTTGGCTACTAACTTCTTTAGACTACGATTTAAATAAAATCATATCAAATCCCAATAAATTATTTTTGACTAAAATATTTTATAAATATTGTTTTATATATAAGATTGTATTAAATCGCCATTTTGAAGCATATATTTTTGGTACAATTATTGTCGTAATATTGAAGCCGTATGTTACTCATTCGCCTTTTTATGCTTAAAATTTTTTTTAATTGATTTTTTTTTTGGGATAAATGCGTACGCCCGTGGTGAAGATTCTCGTGTTACTACCAATAATCAATACTACTGCAGCTTTTTAGAGTCTGCTTAATTACACATATTTAATTTAATTTTTTTACTTTCATCTTTATTAGACTTATGTGTATAAGTTAAATATCTTTAAATTTATTCTATATCATATAATATTTGTTTTTCTTATCAATAAATATTTTAGCTACAGATTACTAACTGAAATATAGATATTTTTCATTTTTGGTTTTTATTTTTTTGCTTTCATACTTGGATTCAAATATTAGTGGTCTATTTTTTATTTAGTTTATAATTTTATTTTTTATTTTTAACTAGAATGATGTTTATAATTGCTTGAATTGTTTATTTATTTGTATTTTAGCAATTGTTTGTACTCTTATTTTATTTAAATCTTTTGCGTCTTTGACTGTAAGGGATCGTTGCATCGGCACAGTTTATCCCCTTCCAAAGTCTTTTTCTACTTTAAGTGTTTATTTTGAAATTCAGCTTCACCTAATTAATCCTTTTGATGAATTCATGTTTTAAAGACTTAAATATTTATCATATGTTTTCTGTAATACTTAATTTTTGTATTAATGTAAATTGACACATATATATATTGAAGAGAACCCATCTATTTTTAATAATTTTGAATTTTTGAGCTTTAAACTGTAGTTAATAAAAATATTTAAATACCAATAAACCGCTCTTGCTCTACTGGTTGGTATAGTAGAATCCCCTGCGGGCCTGCGGGCAGCCTGCACTGCATCGCTAACTGAACGTCTGATCTCATCAGCATGTTTCGACGCCACCGGCTAGCGCTTTGTCTAATTAATATATATTATATTTTAATTTTATTCCTGATAGCTTTGCTTATTGATTTTATTGTATTTAAATTTTATATGATCAAAATTATTTAGCTTTTATAGGATTATCTTTTGTAATTATTCCGGTAAAAAAATTTCAAAGCGCTAGATTATTATATTATTTAAATCAATAATATTATATTTGTTTTTTTGATATTATTATTTTATCGTACAAATAATTTATATATATATAAATTTGCTTAATTTTTGATGTGTTTGGAAAATATTATAATAAATATTTTTTGCTTATTTGTTGTATTTTTTGAACGCAAAAGGAAGGTTTAGAGTTTAAAGTTAAAATGCTTTTAGTCATGAGCCGCCGAGATCAGCTTAGGCTGTAGTATAATATCCTCTCATTATAATTATAGTTTTTAAAATATATTGGTTTAAAGATTCTAGAAATATGGGGTAGTCCATGTACCCCTATTGTGTGTGCATTCTCCGTTTAATTTTTGTTTTGTTAAAACTTTAAAGGGTTCAAATTTTATTTATTTATATTAACATTCCCAAGCGTTTTTGCATTTATTTAAATAATTTTTTATTTAGCTAATTTTACATTTCTAATGTTGTTATTTTACAATTAAATCATTTTTATTAGAATTTGCTAATGAATTGTTTCTTTTTGAAACTTTTTAATAATTAATATTGGTTTGTTCAAAGATATTTGTTGCTGTTTTGTTGATTTTCTCCATTAAATATTTATGCTAATATGTTTCTTCAATAATGGATTTTTTGATTTTTATAAATTAGGTTATAATACACGCGCAATTCGAAATTTATTGTTATTTATGCTGATTTAAATGCTAACTGTTGAATAAAGGAATTTAAAGTTTAATTTTATTAAATACTATTATGAGCTGCGTTTAGGCTTTATTAGTGATTTATTTAATTTTTAATCAATTTTGAATTAATTAGCTTTATAAAGTATGTAATTATTTTTGGATTTGATACATTTCTACACGCTCGAGAGTCGTGATTTTTTTGGCCATCTGGCGTTTATTTATTGTATTATTACGTTTAGCATTGTACTTATTATAATTTAATGTTTTGAAATTATATTTATTCATATAAATTAAATGTATTATTTAATGTAGTGTCAATTGAGCAAATTATGAGAATTTTTAAATAAATTATTGAACGGGTGGATTTGTTTTCCAATTCATTGTTTTGATTAGAATAATTCGCCAGTAATTGTAAAATTTAATAACATTTAAATACTAAAAAACTTTTTTGCTGCAAATGAACATCTTGAAATCAAATCATTCTGTAAAATATTAAAATATAAAGTCTTAATACATGATACAAAACAAAACGCTGAAATTGAAGGCCGTGAAATTAACAATTATCAAATTTATATTATTAAATTTAAAGGTCCATACAACTGGGTGTCAATAAAATTGTCAAAAATGTCGTTTTTAAGGTGTTTTGTCTCGGCGGCAAAGTCACCACTTTGTACAATGAAGATCAGCATAAAATGGCATCCGGCGGTGCCCATAGGCGCCGCCGGGAGAAATTTGGGGGGTTTTTGTTAAGTAATTTCACCATTTCGCGAAATTGAGCATTTTTCTTCGTTTTTTTCGGGGAAAAAAGGTTTACATAAGAGTGGAGGATGTCCGGCGGTAATTTTTCCGCAATATTTATATCAAAACTTTTAGACCATTAAAATAAATTATATTATTTGTTTGTTATGGAAATTGAAAATTTGTCTAATATTTATCTGAAAAATAATAATGAGATTTTTTTACTATACATTGTTTTATTTTATGCAAATTACTAATTTATTGGATGGCCATTTAAGTCAAAACGAAAGAGTTTAAATATTTTCTTAAAAATTATTATAAGCTGTCTGGTATTTTTGATAGTGGCGAAATTAATGAATTTATTAAAATATTATGTAAATTGAATGTCTAAAATAATATTGGTTTTTTCTTGATAAATCACAAGATTAGTGAATTATTACGATTAACATTTAATTTAATCCCAACTGATACATTCTCAAGTTGGCTATTTAAGCGTTGGCGGACGAGGGCATTTGTTGTTGTTACGTAAATAGATATTCTTTTATAATTTATTTACGTTGATTTTGTTGTTTATTTCAGCCAAATAAAATAATATAATTTTATTATCTTTTGAATAAACTTATTATTTTTTTATTCTTCTTTCTGATGGCAATATTATTTGCATTTTTTTCATTTACGGGTTTTATAATTATTAACAATATTTAGCCATTGATATTGGGTTGATATTAAAACTTTTAGCGCAATATTTTAAATTATTGTGAAAACTTTCGTCAATTTCCAGACAATGCATTGCCCACCTATTTTACCTGTAATTTCTTTCGCCATTATAGACTATTTTTAGGCTTATAATATGCTCTTGCCCATGCCCACTATCTATCTCGTCTAATGGCATTTCTTTTTTCCACGTTATACTTTTTGAAATTAAAGAAAATTTTTAAAAGCTTAAAGCTTTAATTAATTTGAGTAGGTTATTAGAGATTAAAACAATATTTTTCAAAAATTATATTGGTTTCCTTTTGACACAAATATTGAAATCATTCATTTGGTCCGTTAAACAATGTTTTGACTATTATCATCTTTGTTTATAGCGATCTTCTAAACATTTGCTTGGATAAATTCTTCAGCTCTTGAGTTAACATTTAATCTGGTGATTATTTTGGTTGGTTAAATGCAGGTTTTAATTATAATTTTCTAAATTTAGTTTTATTTTTATAAAGATGAAATTAAAACGAATAATAATTAAGTAGAAATAAATTTGCAATCACGCCAGCTCGCAAACACATACATGCGCTGATTCGGGGCAAGTTCCATGCCGTATTCGTCTTTCAGTAAGCAAAAATAACCATAATCAAATTTTATATTTTATTTTTTACAATTACTTTACTTTTAAGATTTATTTTTGCGAATTTTAATTTTTTTTTAATTAAGGTTATTTTGCTGTTTAAATTTTTTTTTTAACCTTTTAATTGACAACAACCTTAATTACATATCTTACTGAGTCCTTCATTTTACGCTTTTTGCTAGGTTTAAATTACAACTTATTTTTTAATTGTATACTAAATTTGACCATATATTCATGCAATTATTATTTTCGAAATATATACTAAACGCTGTAGCCTATGCAGAATTGATTTTTATAATTGTTATTTTATTATGATTAACAGTGTTTATTTGAAATAATCGTTTTAAAATTAGGCGTAGTTGCTAACATGGAATTTCAAATAGAGTTGCTTCCTTTAAATTAAGATTTGTACAAATTCAATATTTTTTTTTTTGGATTATTTAAACGATTTAGCCTTTTACATGTTTTAATTTGTATCCTCTTCACTGCAACAAATTGTTGACTTTCTTCGATAACAAATGGTTTAATGTCAATGCTTGCAATGCGCTTTCTCTTGTATTCCAAGATCAACATGTAAACTGTTTTGATGAACCAAAATAATTCGAAACAAAACAAGGAAATTAAATTTAATAGTTAATAGAGTTAGAATAATTTTCAAAAAAAACTAATTGGCAAATCCTATAGAACTAGTTGTCCAATATTAAAAAAATAAAAACTGTTTCTTATATTATAATATATTGTCTACTTAACAAAAGCTATATCTCATTTTACAGGCACAAAATACGAAATTACAAATTATTTATCATAAAATAAAAGATTGATTTTTTAAAGTAACAAAAATATAATTTTAAAAGACTTTGGCTTTAATCGAGAGAATTGTTACTCAACATTGCTCTCGTGTGCTCAGACAATCTGTATTATTTATATTCTTGCTTTTAGTTGATTTTAATCAAACGAGTAATGTTATAATTAACACGAATTTAATGACTTTTTTTAATGCCTCACACACATATTATTAAATTAATTGCATTTGATTGAGTTTTTGAATTTAATGGGGAAAAATGTTGATATTAGAAAAATTAAAGCGATGAAACATAAGCCTAGGCCATTACACAATATCTCGATTTTTTATGTCATAGTTTAAATGTAGCATTTGCTAATTTATACATTGCATCAAGTTCGAAAAACAATTTTGTTGTATTAATAAGATTGATGAGAAATTTTTTTATATTCTCTTTCTTAAGATTATTTCGGCGCTTATTCGCATTGAGATAATTCTTAATGATCCTTTCTTTTTTCCTAGTTGCTTGGCATATTTTTATAAATTATACAACTTCTGCTAGTGACACCGTATGCGAATCCCTCAGCTGCTGGTTCTGCAATTACAATTAAATATAAACATAAACTGTAATTATATTTGATAAAGAATTAATATATTAATTGGTTTAAATCATTTAAAACGTTAATTTAATTTATATTATCTATTAGCAAATTTCTATATTATGTTTTTAATCAGCTTATTTCCTTCCTATTCAATTTATGAAATCAAATATTTTCAAAATTCATTTAAAATAATTTGAATATTCTTTCTCTTGCATTTATTTATATTAACTTTTATTTTTATTTGAAGGTGCAGGACTTCATCAAAAATTTTGCGAGCTTCGTTTTCGACCCTTCAATGTGCATGTAATTCGGATTAACGCCTTTTTTATTCTCTAAATTTCATGTGTTTTTGCATTTATTTAAAAGTTGTGTGTTTGGACGCATGGTGCCAAAAGTTTATTGTTCAGCTCATTTACTGCAAAAGGTATCCTAAATTATAGTTACGATTTAATATCGCTTCACAATTATTTAAAAACTCGCAATTAAGCGTAAAAAAACTAAATACACCATTTCGACAATTCCACGCGAGTAAACCACCGGTTAAGAACGTTTTAAATCGAAAGTTTTCCAACATATTTTGATAAAAATACATTGTCAATCATCGCTTTTATTTACTAAAGAAGTAAAAATTCTTTTTGTTTTAGTTTGAATAATTGAGTTGTTATCTTTTTTTATAGCAAGACAAGAAAACATATTTATTTTAAAATGGTATTATTTGGATTTTTCTCAATTTCCAATAATAATTAAATGCATGATATAAAATTTGCAATTTAGATAAAAAAATGATTTCAGAAGGTTTTTCCTGACAGCCCACAATTAAGCAATCAGGGATGCATACTTTGCTGTTTTTTAAAAATTATTTTATGTATAAGATTATCTTTTGACATTTCGTGTCACGGACTGAGATTTGGAAATATTCTTGATGAGGCATGGTCTAAATTAAGTAAGAAAGAATAAAGTGCAGACGTTCCTCCATTGTCGATCTACCATTTTGTGCCGTAGACATTTTAAGCAATTACACTAATTAAAATTTTACCAAATGCCCATACGAAACAAACTACCAACACATTCATTTTTATTTTGCATACATTTGGATTTATATCATTATGTCACCATTTTTATTTCTTTACAAATTTTTATTTCTTAATTTTTAGGTTAGAGTAATTTGGTCATCAACACACCCCATCTAATAATTTTTTAGTTACTTTTTTGAACATTTTATTTTTTGAAGAAATAGTGTGCTAAAAANGGTTAGAGTAATTTGGTCATCAACACACCCCATCTAATAATTTTTTAGTTACTTTTTTGAACATTTTATTTTTTGAAGAAATAGTGTGCTAAAAAGAGAGAGTCAGAGGGTTAGAGTAATTTGGTCATCAACGCACCCCATCTAATAATTTTTTATAAAATTTACTTACTGTAGAAGATGGAGAGCAAAATAATTCTTAAATGAAAAGGTAGTAACTAGGGTTGGACAAGAACGGGTATCCGGAACCGGGACCGGTATCCGGGCGTTTTGGGCAAATTATCCGGGACCGGTATCCGGGTGTCCAGGATCCGGGATACCCGGTATCCGGGGGTTGGATCCGGGCGGGTTAAGCACCCCTAATGCTGGTATTTTTGGAGAGATTTTTTTTTTAATGGTGTTAGCGCTAGTAAAATTTTTGAATTTTGCGCGACAATTTGCCATTTCCTATTAAAATTAAATAGAGAGATATGGGCTTCTGCAATTTGTTTCTTATAATTAGGGCCCGGATTTTTATGTTATAACATATTTTTTTCGTGGCTTCCTTACCATGAGAGAAGCCCAAAAATAGTATTTGTTTTGAAAAATTTTTGAATTAGGGCGACTTTTTAGCACATATTTACACATATTTTAAGCTTTTTCAGAGTTTTAGCACATATTTCGCCATTTTTCAAAAATTCCTTAACAAAAATGCAATAAAAACGAAAAATACACCCCTAAGGAACGACTTGTTAAAAATTTCAAAAAATGCACCCCTAAAAATTGACTTTTTCTTGGACCAAAAATCCACCCACAAAGATCGACATTTTCCCAAAAATTTTTTACTTTTGATATTTTTTATAAAATTTTTAAAACATATGAAAAATAGATATTTACAATTTACAACTGTATAAGCAAAATTAATAAAGATAGATTAATTTTGAAGGTTTTTAAAGAAAAAAAAAATACTCCTTTAAAATCAAAAATTTTTTGGTAAACATGAAATAAAAACCAAAAATGCACCACTAAAAATCGAACATTTTTTTCAAAATTGTTTAACAAAAATGCAATAAAAAGCAAAAAATGCACACCTAAAATCGAATTTTTATTTTTAATTTCTCGGCGGCGCCTATCGGCACCACCGATCCCCTCTGTATTTACAGAGGTGCCAACTCTATGGCATCGGGTCAAAAATATGACATTTATGGTTATTTTTCTTAAGGAATCTTCAAAAAGGGTGGTTCAGCACTGCCGATAGGCGCCGCTAAATTTTTGAAGATCAAGTAGCACTTCATAATTTGTTGATCATTGTTTTGCCCCCCCCCCCCCAAAAAATTCCTGGGTACGCT
>MEIZ01000169.1:2046-55105 GCA_001723225.1 Globodera ellingtonae | reverse complement strand
TGTGATTAAATTTTTTAAAAATTTTCGTGTTCTTCGTTTTCGTAAATGAAAAAAAATAATTTTGGTTTCGTTTTCGAAAATGAAATTCCTGTTTTTGACCGTCTCCTGTTTCAAATGAAGAAGAGTTATTGACAAATGAAATTAACCATCCAACTTGATTGAATTTGATTTTATTCGTTTATTTTATGCGTTTATTTACTTTTTAGCAAAAATTGCGTGAAATTTGATTTTTTATAAAATTTTAATTAGTATTTTCAAAAATTCTGGGATCACTTTTGAAAATCAAATAAAATGAGAACATAGTAAATGGTCCATACTAATATTACTATAATTTATTTAATCAATAAAAATTGGAATAAAATAAATACTTAATTCTGCGCTATTCGAAAGTTTACATAAATATATTATTAGAATTATAAAATATTTACTTATACGCGACAAATGGACCCTTTTTTATTCAAGTAAATGTAAAATTAAATAAAGAATAAAGGATTCATCTCTTAATAGGGAGGAACGTCGACGATTTTTTCAGATTATAAAAACAAATAAATAAAACCAATGAGAAAAATTGCAATTATTATAAATTTAATTATCTAAAAGCATTATTTATATAATTAATGAAATAAATTGGAAAGGTTTTATTTACTATAATGCATTTGTTTTTAAATAGATCTATTTTTTTTCCTTTTCGAACATTTTTTTTTAATAAATACATTAGAATGTGACAAAAAAATAAATTAATAGAGCAAAGAAACAAAACTTAAATAAATGAAAAAAATTTATATTACTAATTTTACAATTTTGAAAAAAGCGAAATGGGAAATTTAAAATAAAAAATATACAGAATACATACTTAAAATATTATCATAGAGAATAAAAAATCTGGGCGCGAGCATACTATGAACCGGTAGCGCCTCATCGACTAAAAGACATTCGTTTTTTAAATTTAAAGTTGTTAACTCGTTAAATAAATAAATGAATTTTTTCTTGTAGCGTGTCGGCAGATAAAAAATTACAAGTAAATTGCCTTACATGCAGCCAGACAGCCTTAACAGCAAGTCAAGATACTCAACAAGAAGCTCCAACTGCCCATTTAATCTGTGAGGTATAAAGTCCTTAGTTTTGTTACAAAAATTAATCAAAAATCCTTACCAGCATTTGGTCAATTTTGTTGAAAAAAATATACGGAACATCAAAATTAAAACCATACTAATTACAAAAATAACAAATTTTCATAAACAAATTATATTTCGCTGACAGAAAATGCGGTTAATTATCAAAAACCTTATAAAAAAATTAAATTGTTAAAAATAACAAATTTATTATTAATTATAACGCGAATTCGTAAAAAGATC
Source organism: Globodera ellingtonae (assembly GCA_001723225.1). NCBI lineage: Eukaryota > Metazoa > Nematoda > Chromadorea > Rhabditida > Heteroderidae > Globodera > Globodera ellingtonae. The sequence continues at coordinate 53,750 of MEIZ01000169.1, read as the reverse complement.
ATAATATTAAAGTAATATAATTGCTTTTAAATTAATGCATATGATAAATTGCGCAAATTATTGTTAAAAATTATAATTGTATGTTTTGGTCATATAGCGATAATACTAGTAAAACAAATCTTAGACATGAGAATTCCACGACTTTTTGGCTAGATCTTAGCCAATTATTTTAATATTCAAAAATGTTTTTCATAAGTCAATCTTCGCTTAATCTGTGTTAACAAGATCTTTGTTTTAAAACCTTAGTGTTATTCCCATTTTAACTTGATAATCTTAAATCAAGCAACTGTGTTTTTTCAGATTTTTTGACTATTTATTTATTTTCTTAAAACTTTTATATTATCAATTTCACTGATGCCTCTTTGTTCGCACTCACTTCCGGGGTATGCAGGTAGAAAAAATCTTGAAATTTAAGGATTAAATTATAAATTTTGAGCTTTTAAATATTTACTGATTTATTTAACATATTGATTTAATTTATTTTATTGTTTAGCGGAATGATAATTAGTTAATCATCTCTCGATTTATCAAATAGATTTGCTTTTACATGTAAGCTAATAATTAATTAGGTTCAAGTTTTTTTCATACATAATATGTAATATTTGTAAAAAAGTATTTTCAAACATTGCTGGAATATGCGCTGCGTGTATGCGTGTCATTGCAGAGCGTTTCACACTAGTCTGCTCGAATGTTAACTTTGTATGATTAAAAATAAATAGATAATTAATTTTGATAAATTTTTATTTATTTTAACAAAATATCGACAAAATCATTTTAATTTTGGGAACCAATGTTGATATTTAATATGTTAATTTAAAGCAATCATATTGCTGCGGAAATTGCGATGCAACCCAAAAACAACCTTAACATAGAAGAAAACAAAGCATAGATCAGAAGATAATATTACAAAATATGGAATGTTTCTCGCGTTGTCAGCACGTCTTGATATCGAGCGTTTTTATTTACAACATATTGATTATTATCGCAGTGAAGTTCGACCCATAATAAAGTTTATTAATCATTAATACTTAAATCACTCCGAAGTCGAAGAATCGTCGCAGATACTTTAGCATTTAATCTTTTTAAGGAAGTAACATTTTATAAACGTCTTGCTGCAGCCCTTTTCTGCCTGGTCAGATGCCGAGTGTTTTTATTTTTGGTGCCAAATCAGCAAATAGGAATTAAATAATAAAATTATATATTTTTTTAATTAGTTAATTAACAGTATTAAAATGTAATATGATTTTAATCTTAACAAGACAATTCGTGTCAAACAAAAGTGTTTGGCATAAATTTCTTGAAATTTATTTATTTGTAAATTTCTAAAAAATAAATAATATTTGATGAGATATTTTAAAATTTAAATTTTTATAATTTAAAAATCATGTTATCTTGCACACCATTGCATTCATCTTCATTCATCCGTCTAGTTTTATTCTATTTATGAAAATAATTAAAATTTTCCCTTTTTAATTTACTTAATGGTCAAGTTTGGTTATTAATTGCCGCTTTTTTCAGTTTATTTATTGAGAAAATATCTTTTTAACTTTTTTCTCAACAGATATTTTCGAACTTGATTGTGCTTTTGTGTCAATACGCGAATCCTTTAATTTTCGTATTCAAAAATCGTTACAATTATTTTAAGTTAAGTTTATTTTTAATGTAATAGATTTTTGTTTTGAAGAAAATTGTTTAATTAACATAAATAAATGTTACTGCTTTTGTAAAAATCATAATATCTTGCACCGTTACAGATTTTTAGGTCGCAGTGCATAAAGCCGATATCGTGTTTCTCTTGCAATCAATTCAAATTCAATGGAGACACTGATCGCACCATATCGTCTGCGAATAGTTATATAATGTAAGTTGAAATCATTTTAATTTTTTTCGTTGAATTTAATTTTTGTCGCTTAAGTGTTAAAAGAAGAATTTATCATTTTAATTTTGTAAACTGCCGATAAAACAAATAGATTCTCCAATCTTTATTTGTTGTTTTTGGAAATTAAAAATTATACAGTTATTAATAATTCTTGTTTAATCTTTTTATGGCAATAGATTTTTTTGATGTCAACATTTTTGTTTTGGATTAAATCAATAATTATTTTTAATAATTTTGAAACATCATTGAAGGTGGCAAGCTCCATTCTTTTTTATTGCATTGAAAACAAATCTTTCTAATTGGGTTTTAATTATTTGAGGTAATTTATTTCCAAATCTTTAATACAATAATATAAGCGTTTATTTTGGTTAAAATCAAATAATAAGTTTTTTAGGATAAAAAAATAAAACAAAATAATTAGTATTAATATTATAATAAGGTAAGACTATATTTAGACTGCAATCCACAAAATGTGGACAAAAATTGGTATTGATTATTTTCAGCTCCAAAATCAGAACGTAAAATTTTCGCGCAAAAGGCTTTTTTTGAGCTTCCATTTAGGTATACGTAAAAAATTTTATAAATCATAACCATTCTTATATGTAATTATCTCATATTTAAGACTATTTTCATTTTTGGGGGTTTATTTTTTGTTTTACTGAATAAGAAAAAATGAAACGAGATTATTCAAAATTGATTGTTTTTCTTTGCAGGAGGCAATGGCCATTGAACTGAAGATGCTGTGTGCTGTGAACTTCCCCCACTCCCTGAAAAAATCGATGAATTTTTTGCGATGAGAACTAAAATCTTCTGCTAAATTATCATTAAAAAAATAATACTTTAAACATAAAAGCAATAGGGTTTATATTTAATTGCTTTTAGATTATATTAGAATTTAATAAAAATGTGCACATAGTTATATCAAAATTATAATTTGAATATAACTACAAACGTAGTTGTTTTCTTTGATTTTATATATTAAAATTTTTGCTTAAATAAAATGATTTTCTATTCATTTAAAGCATTTCGCCTAAAGTTTGCAGAAAATTCTACGTGTTTCAAAGGCGGTATTCTTTGGTTTCAGTGCTTTTGGGGTCACATTCATTTTTATATATATTTGAGAACCTTTTTTTACACTTTACCGTCAAAATTTTATATTAAATTATTGTTTTTTATCATCGGATTTTTCTTTGGCAACACAAATACTTGTCTGTGTCCAATCATTGATTTAGATCAATTTTAAATTTTAGTTTTTTAAGAATTTTATTTACAATTTTTTTGGTAGTTTGATTTTTTACATTTTTGATGATCACATTTTTATTTCGATTGCTTTCCGGTTCAATTAATTTTAATTACAAGGAGGAAGATAGGTGCATTGGATTTCTTTGATTCGAGAAATGATATTACTTTTTTATTAGTTTTTTGTAATTTATTTGTTTTTTTCAACAAAACACTCTCGAATGCCAGGGACAGAAAGTTTATTAATCAACTATTGTTTATTTTTAATTTACAATCTAATTTTAGAATTGTGAATCTTTTTGTTTAGAATTTATACTAGAACTTTATTGATATTATTTTCGATTTAAAATGTTTTTTAGCTTCTCATGTATTAAACTAGTATTTTACGATTCTCACAGGCTACTTTAAAAGATTTGCAATTTATTTTTTATCAGTTATGTGAAATGCTTAAATCAGATTTGGGTATTTGATATTAGATTCATTCCTCGCTTCAAATAAGGAGATTTCAAATCGGCAATATTTACTGTTTTTAATTTATTTTAAATTTGAAAACGTCTTTTATCCACGTAGATTTCCCACCAAATTACTACAACCTGCGCGGCGGCAACACTGCGCCCGAATATGATGTCGGCGCAAGTAGTTACAGCCTTCCATTTGACCAATACGGTAATGACGTCATCAGAGCCAAAAGGTACAGGAGGGGTGGCTGCCAAGTGAGCGCCAGGGTGTCGGGTGAGCGCCAGGCCATTTGAGCGCCGTCCAGCTGAGTCCCAGAGCCCAAACCTATTGGCAGGGCTGCTGCGCGACTTTTTTAAAATTTTTGAAATTTCGAAATCTTAAGACGTTTGACCATCTTGCGCACCTGCGCGACTTTATGCAAATTTCTTCTGCGCGACTTTATTTAATATTTATTATTTATTATTTTAATTTTTTCACTGCGCGAGTTACTCGCGCACCTGCGCGACTTTTTTCGAAATTTAAATCTTTAAATTTGCACCTGCGAGACTTTTTTGACTCTGCCAAAATATTTTTAATCCGAAAAATGCATCCGCTGCTGCGGGGATCCGAACCCCCGCTGCCGCTGCGAGAGAGAGACGAGAGCACTAACCACTTGGCCATTGGTGTATTGGGAGCAATGGCCACTATTGCCCTTATATGGTGGAGAATGACGTCAGCCAAAGGGAATAAACAAATTGTCTCCACTGCAGTAGTGAGTGAGAGGGTCTGCAGCCAAAAGCAAAGTTCAGCCCCCTGCGCGAGCAAGGGGCTCTGTAGGCCGCAGCCAAGTTCAAACCCCAGCGCGAGCAAATATTATTTTTTAAATTAAAATATTTAAATAAATTTCATAATTTCATAAACTTCAAAATTGTTTACAAAATATAAAAAATATTTATAAAATCGAAAATTTCTTAATAAATCCTTACGAGAAAAAATCGTAAAGTAAAAATAAAAAATTCCAAAATTTATATAAATTATTTTGATTGAAATTTGATACCTCACTTTGTTTATTTTCTCACTAAGCTTCAGTTTGGCTCAAAAAATGTAAAATAAAAAAGCTTTTGTATTGAAATATAACACCTTTAAAATACTGTAATTGTTTATTTGTGTTAAAGATTTGGATTTACTGATGTCACAATCTAATCTAAAGTTGACTTTACGATTTGAATAATGGAATTTTTGGAGGKCGACGACATGCCGCCAGTTTTGGACGGTCCCTTTACCCCWMKGCGAAATGTAATACCGGCAGAAACAAACTACAGCGACGGCGTCAAACCTTTTCGCCTTGCCGATTGCTTGCAGATTCTCGAAGGCGTTGCGCGAGACTATAACTGCATATACCCGCTACCTAAYCTCGGGTCTGCGAATTTWTTTAGGGGTTTCTATTCTAATTTTAGGACGAGGCGTGACCATCACATGGGCGGCTGTTTGCTGATTCGGTCTTTGGGCTCTGCGAACCGGTTGTACATCTTCGAGTGGGAGGAGTGTATACAGGTCTGCCAAGAAAKKRTWTTCGAAATTAATTTTAAGCTTTAGTTGAAAGGRCACCTCGAAATGGAGGATGGATCGAGCAAGCGAGTCCTTCACGAGTTCTACCAAAAATACGACAGCCTTGAGGGCTTTAACCGATTTCTTCGAGAGTGTCTGTTTAACTTTTTCTATTTATTGTATTCTGCACCGGAGGAATAATTTTTTTAAATTTATTTATTGTAAACTGTTTGTTACAAABCCATAAACAAATTCATCGGGCTTATTTGAGCGATTGAAAATTTGCATAACAACTTCAAAGTCAAACCCAAGGGATCCAACGGCTGCAGCCCCTGCGGTCCCAAACAAATAGAGAAGACACAGCGCAAAGTGTATAGGCGACTTCTCGATCACCTCCGGGAAACAAAGAACAACCCCCTCGCGCGGAGATGAGGCCATTTGAACAATTTTTTCCAAGGAATAATTGTTGTTGTTGTTCATAAGGACAGGTCACTTGTAATTGATCTATTACGATCAATTAGAATGAGGCCGTCCGCCTCCCCGTAGGCTATTAGAGTAACTCCCTCGGTGGGAACAGGTTCGGAAAATCGAATGTTCACCGCAGTGCACCCCTCCTTGATRAGCTCAAAGCCAGGCGAGTCTTCTTGCGCGTTGGTCATTTGGAAGACATACAGGCAAAAAGCCGTCTTGAACATGCTGTAGCTTAGGCCGTTGCTTTCGGTTGTACAAGCAAGGCCGAGGTGCTCCTGCGCGTCATGATAGGCCCTTGCATAGTTGTTATTTTTGTAGTCCAAATTATAGGGMTATTGGGGGTAWGTTCTGCCAGAGGCSGTCAGTTCAATGTCCCTAACCTAAAAGAGGGCAAACGCTTCAGCAAGTTTTTAATTGTTTCTTACGTTATGGTGGTTAAATAAAAAAGGGCTCTTTTGTTTATGGCCAATGTAGTTTGGGTTGGCGACTAGCCCGATGATGACCCTTCTTGGCACTTCCTCCGTGAACAAATTGGCKGAAAAGTCGTATCGYCCRCCKGTYATGAACAGMGACTTCATAAACGATTTGCGAATCCCATATCTGGCCGGRTCAACATCCAGCTTCCTTGCAATGTCCAAACTCAGRCCATCCATCAGYTCGACAGTTTTCACAATCAGTCGGCAGTCGGTAATTTCCAAAASAAATTTATCTTTTTCRTTTTCTTGGTGCAGCATAAAATCGTCCGACTGCAGCGCGAGCTCAATGTCAATCTCGACATTGCTAATCATATACAAGTCTTGGTTGAATATGTCSGCACTCAGTTTGCTGATTGTTTMATAGGCRTTGCTTTCAGCCAYRGGCTTCRTWCGRTTATCATTGYCCTTAGAAAGGTCYGTATCGCGAAAATAGCCKGCCACSCCAAAATAGGCATCCTTTGCAGCAATCGGATAARTSAGTTCKGTGTCGAGGTASACCTTGTAGCTGTACAACTGGTTGGAGTCGTACACCTCTCGRTGGTTGATATGCACTTTCAAGTTTCGAATAAAGGTTGCCCCGGGCATTTGGATCAGCCCAACTGAGTCAGACGCCCCAAGATTAATAGGCATTCCATCTTCGGCAATCTTTTTGATCTTAAACTCTGTGGCCACAAAGACCTTGCTGAGGTCAATGTAGCTGGTTATTGGGTGAATCTAAATTTGATTGGCGATGGAGTACGCAAAGACAAATCGATTACCTTAAAATGAAAAGGCCTAGAGCTTATCGGGTTCAAGGTCAAATATTCCCTGTAGCTTGAGTTTGACACTGCGCAATTTGTTGGYGGTGTCGTAAAAAAGTCTAGCCCCGCATTTGCCACCTCCGCACTCGCAACATCCACTTTTTTATACAACATTTGGCGAACAATTAATAATAACCGAGGGAATCAAATCGCTTCTTTTTTACAAGAGCTCTCTGGGGGACAGTTTGTCCAACAACGTCAAAAGGCTTCAAAATGATCTCCGCTTTTGTCTTCTTCCCTCTTCTCTTTCGTTTACCCCTGCCCTTTTGTAGTGACAGCTCCAACTCCTGCTCCCTTTTGGCGAGGAACCCCCAAAAAGTACCCGTATCCCCGCTGAAAAGTTGGCAATCCCTCAAAGTAGGCTATAGGCCCGCTGCCTGTTTGCTGATAAAACTTGTCCAACCGCAAGTTGGAACCGTCGAATATTACACGAACCATTTTTCAAAAGGTCAGGACTTTTTTAAACTGAAGCGTCAAAACTACTTGCCCAAAATCAAAAGGAACTTCCCTAAAATAAATAAATAAATAAAAACGCCTTAAAAGTACACATACCGGCCGGTCAGGGTTCGAATCTCAACGTCCAAAACATSCAKTTCGCGCGCGATTATTTTATGAAATAAGGGGGTCTGGAAATCTTTCTCAACCACGCTCCCTGATTTGCCTTCAACTGCAATCACTTGGAGGAGATTGGCAAAAGTGTTGCCGAAAATCATGCTTTCAATYATCCCACTATTGAGGTAGATACARAAYTGGCTRACGCCMCCYCCCAAATCAACGGAATATTTAGCGAGATCGTCGTTTAGGATCTGCTGTTCCTGCTCATAGCCAAGTACGTAGGCCAATTGGTCGGTTAACGTGATATGCGAAATTTTGTTGTCGAAGATTTTCAGCATAAATCTGCCAATTCCGATATTTATCAACTGCGTTGGCAAAGTGGTATTCATCTTTTTCGTGCAGGTAATGGACATCGGGGGTCGGGTCTTTGCCCTGCACAAGGCGCATCCATCCTCCCCTATACGGTTTCAGCTCCTTGAGAAGTTCGAGCTCTCGCAGTTTAAATTTTCTCGCTTGCTCTCGGTGCATTCTCTCTTCTTCTTTCTTTTTATCTTGGCTTGTGCTCTCTTGTTTTTCTTTGGCAACTCTTTCGCTCTCCTTCCGCTCATTCTCTTTCCGCTCATTCTCCTTCCGCTCATTCTCCTTCCGCTCATTCTCTTTCCGCTCATTCTCCTTCCGCTCACTCTTTTTCCTCTCATTCTCCTTCCTCTCATTCTCCTTCCGCTCATTCTCTTTCCGCTCATTCTCCTTCCGCTCATTCTCTTTCCTCTCATTCTCCTTCCGCTCATTTTCTTTCGGCGCGTTCTCTATCCGCTGTAGCCTCTCTGTCTCTTTACGCGCAGACTGTCTCTCAGTCTCTTTGAGGCCATCCTCTATCCATTTCTGTCTCCTGGCCTTTCGCTCATTCTCCGCCTTGAATATTCTTACTTTACACTGTAAAAATTTCAAAAAAATAAAATAATCAAAATAAATATTGAATAATATAAATTTTTAAATACCTATATTAAAAACAAAAAGGTCAATAAAAAAGTTTGGGACCTTATGTGTTCGCGGTCTTCAAAACAACTAACGTTGGTAAAGCTGTGAAGCAAATGGTTACATAAGAACTGCTTGAGAAGCACAGTCCTACTTACCAGCGAATTGAAACGTCACAATGCAAAAATTCTTTAGCCCAAAGCGCCAACAAACTTATTTTTAATAAAATATCTATTTAGACTTGATTGGAATTCTGTGTTTATTTAATTATTTTTTCAACGCTTATAATTTATATTAATGCTCCGTAATGAATAATAAAGTTTAATATTTCATTAAACTACTTACTTGATAAATTTCAAAACTATAGTAAAAAATCTAATATTGTTAAAATTGAAGCAAAGCATTGATTGTTCCAATAGGGTCCGAAGAAAACAAATTAAACAAAACAAATTAAACAAAATCATGCATTGACGTAAGTAAACACGAAAAAGGTACCCAAGCCCCAACCAAAGTTCACTGTGCTAACAATTACTAATTTGTATGGTAATAATTTTAAGACAAACAAAAAAACTAAACAAACACTTCTAAGCATAATTTATTGTAATTGAAATTCACGATTAAAGCATTATGTAAAAATCGTAAATAAGGTTTCATTTAAATTAAAGAATTTTTTCGGTTTAAAATAAAATATACCATTTGTATTTTTAATATTCTTCTTTAAATTTGGATTTAATGCATTTATAATTATTTTAATTTAATTTTAGCATTTCTTTCAAATAACAATTGTTTTTTGTAAAATTTACTTAAAATCAAACACATTGACACTACTTTTTTTATTACGCATCACTTTTTTATTCCTGTATAAATATTTTATATTAAAACCTTCTTTTATTTGATTTGATGCAAGAAAACTGTACATTGACAGTGAGATGATCTTTCAGTTAGACATTTGCCAAATTGACCAATTTAATCTTTGCAATATGAATATGTTTTATAAAGAGTTGATTTTGGGTAGAATGTTTTATCTCAGAAAATTTCCAATCTGTCTTCCACGGCCGACGTGCAATTTGACTTAAAATTAATCGCTTCTTAGATCGACCTTATTTTCGAGGAAGCATTGGTTTAAATTTAAGACTAAATATACTGCTGATTTTATAATAAAAAATAACAATAAAAGGTTAGGCTTTTAAAAAAAAATTATCAACTTAATAATTAATTTAAATCATATAATTTCAAAAGACATTTTAAATAGAAAGAATTAAAAACTTAACATCAGCAGAAGCAAGAAATAAAATTCTTATTATTATAACTTAAATTGTTGACTATTTATAAATTAACTATTTGAAATTCATGAAGCCAAACAGGCTTTAATTATAAGGATTTTATTCATCTTTATCTTTTTATAATTAATTAAAATAAACAGCGAGAAGTAAAGGCGCTTTTCACAAAAATGCAAAATTAGTAAAATGAGACACATTATTTATGTAAATTGACAATCAAAGAAATAAATTATTTAATAACATTACAATCATACGATTTAATAACGAGTACACATATTAAATTATTAAAATAAGCCAATAACATTATATAATGCTGCATTTTGAAGCATATTGATTATATTCCAAAGCAAATCAAATTATTTGAAGTTTAACTAATGTGAACTAAAAACATATTAAGAATACAAATACAAATAAAATAAATAAACATTTGAGGGAAGTTGGCAATAACACATCTCCCTTAAATTGTCATACATTTGAAGTTGGGCATAATTATATTTGTCAAATTATAATAAAAACTTAAAAGGTTAAATCAAAAAAAAAATTCAAAAAATACGTTTGGAATGAAAAGACCCTAATACTATTGATTAATGCCTTTGTTTGCTCAATAAATAAGGTTTAAATACACTAAAGAATTTAAATAAAATAAAAATATAAAAATACCCATAAATTAGAATATGAGACTAAGAAATGAGTTTATTTATTTTTAAGAAGTTTGAAAATTTTATACAAATATATAATTTAAAAGTAGATTAAAGAAACTTACACTTTACTCCATGGGTTGCAAACAAAGCAGAAAAGAAAAGAGCAAGGCATTTCATGAATACAGTCACAATAAATAAAATGCAACTATTTCTCTACAGCTACAGCTTCAACGGTAAAAAATGTTAGTCTGATTAAGGCGATCACCGTTTTTATATAATAAAAAAGTACATAATAGTGTTTAATAAAAAACTTAATTGTTTAAAAATATCAAATTAATAACGTTAGCATAATAATTTTAAGAGTCAAAATTTAGACTATAAAAAAAGAATATTTATAAAATGAAGAATACAAAATAGCAAAAATATTGCGGGAAATTATATAACAAATTGTAATTAAATCTTAAGATCAAATCTGAATTTATTTCATCATTGAATTTAATTAACTAATTACGTCATCAAAAATTTAAAAAAAACTGTTACAATAATCAAAAATAATAAACTTTAAATCTTGTAATGAAAAAAGCAAATTACAATAAAATAAAAACTTCACTTAAAAAAAATAAAAACCGAACCTTTTTAAATAGCTAGCTTACGTAAGACATAAAGTATACACTTTAAATTTTTAAAATAATTATTTTGATATGTAAAATAATATTCGAAAAAAATTCGCTGAATTTATTAATATTAAAAAAAATTAGCTATCAAACCCTAAGCAAAATCAATAATACGAAAATACAAATAATGAATACAATGCGGCAATGAACCTGGGAGAGGCAAACCAAAACTCAGCGAGTTTTGCTGCAGTGTTCCTTTGCCACATTTTTACCTAATTTTTTTGGACGACATTAATGCCCAACAACCAATCAAGGAAGGAAGGAAAGTGGTATCCCACAGGAAAGAGATATGAAAAAAATTGATAATTGTAATTTCCAAAAGAGAAATTAAAAATGGATTTAATTAAAATATACTTAACAATAGTAAATAAGAAACCGGTTTGATAAACTCGATCGGTTGTTTCAAAATGATTTCTTTCTGCATTGTATTATATTCTTAAACTGAATACATAAATAACGCTAAATCAAATGGATCTTCTAAATATGAAGAATTTGCAAAAATAAAATCAAAATATAAAACATAAATGTTATTTTTAACTTTATAACAAGTCATATCAAAATATTCATTGATCTGTTTTATAAATAATAATTAATTAAATAAAAAAATTTAATATAATATTAAAAGTTCAATTGAAAAACAATCGATTGCCTATTATTAATTTGAAAATTTCTCAATCTATCAATAAATAATTTACCTAAAGTAATTTGATATATTAATGGCATAAATATTTTTACACAATCACTTGGCTTTGAGAAATGATATAAAATTTACAAATTAAACTATTGTTTAAAGTGCAAGAAATAATAATAAAAAATTTAATGAGAAAATCCAATTAATATTTTTAACAATTCCCAGTTACTTAACGACAAATTTTACCCAGTGGAAGAGAAATGATAAATTTGGATTTGTAATATCACCAATCTTCAAGCAACATAATCTTATAAGGATAAAAAAGTCTCAAACAGACGAGGTTCAAAAAAAGCACATTTAGTTTTTGGCCAATAGCTCAGCTCCATTCAAAAGACAGAAAATAAAAATATGTCCAAAAAAAAGGCAACATTTCATCGATCATAATAGTGGGTATTTTAAATCACGATTGTATTTTGTTGAATTTAAAAAAATAAATTTTTCATAAAAATCGAAGGCCGACAGAACTTAGTGGGCAACCTAAGTATAATAACATAATAATTTGCTTTTTAAGGAGGAAATGCTTTACTTTTGATATTCATTATTACGATGTTTATTATTTTGTATCTTTTTGATCCATAACTTTTTGTTATTCATATTTGTTTGATGCACCCCATTCCGGCCAACAATTTAAAACTTTTATTGTTGATGAGTTTAGGACGACTTTGACTTTTAGTTCAATTGGTCGATTTATCAAATTGCTGTCTTAGTTTTGCGACTTCTAAGTTTTTCACGCTGTTTGCTCCTGTTGGTTCTAATATTTAGGAAGATGTGTTTTGTTTATTTAAGAGCTAAAAGTTTGGATTTAATTCAATAATGGGGCAAACGCATTGAATCGATTGGGGGTGTAATGGAGACCCTTATTGTCAACGAAGCCACAATCAATTTGGCCGAAGAAATCTTAAGCAATAAAATATACAACTTAAGACTCTTATTTATTTACTCTGGAAATATATCAATTTTAGAAAACTATCGTTCATGAATAACGAAATACTAGGTATTTATTGTTAAAAAATAAATATATGTAGTAAATGAACAAACTAGCTTCAAAACAAAGTAAAAAAAAACTAAAATTTACTAATTTTATCTTAACTGAAATTTTAGACAAACAAATAAAATAGAACCAATTAAAATGTATGTAACACAACTAAAACAAATGCATATAATCATCTCAGTATGAATGTGCCAACACTTTTCTAATATATGATATAAAAAAGCAGTTCAACAAAAAAAGAATAAATGTGCTATTAAGACAAGTGACAATACAATAAGCGCGATCTTAAATAAAATGAAGCAACATTTTCACTTATTTAATTTGCTTAACTTGCTAAGAAAAATTTGAAAAATGCGATTATAAAAAATGTTGCTATTCGGCTTATGCCTTTAACCAACAGCATCATCCAACCTTTAAAAAAAATATTGCAAAACAAGCCCACAGAACCAAAATATTTTAAGTCAACTTGCACCCGTTTTCGGATGCAACGGAAGGTCAGAGCGCCTTTTAATGCCCCTTCTCTTGCGCGCAAAGGCTTTAATGCGTTTAATCTGATTAATTCGTTGTATTTTTATCATATAAATAAGCAAACCCTCAGAAAACTAAGAATTATTTAACCAATAATCAAAATTGTACCTCGAAATGTAAATGCTTAGTAAAAATTATTTATTTAATGCCAATAACCATTATATTACCAAATTTAAATTTAAGTAACAAATAAGAAAAAGTTCATCAAAGTAACTTCAGAATCATCTGTTTTGGTCTGAAAGTCATGACGCCATGGTTAAGCGATTTCAAAAAAATGACACAACTTCGCGGTCAAGATAATCACGTCTACGCCTGGATGAATGCCATTTACCTTTAAACACTTTTTTGTAAATGATGGCGTCGAGAATTTTGATTTTTAAAACAAAAGCAAGCCTTTAACGAAATTGGTGAAAAGAATGAAATGCTCCGTTGCCATAAGTATTTTAAAAATATTTTAATGGAACATTCAAAGTTTAATCGATTAAAAATTATAAATACTTTACTACAATTGCGACTACAAAGCTCTGTATAAACACGTAAAGCTTATGCGTGAAAGGTTTCAGATACCAAAATTAAAAAAGACAATGGTCAAAAAAAATACACGAAATGTAATTTTACTTGTCTCAAAGCACCAGTCAGCTTGCGCTTCCGACGCCGCAGACATTCTACCAGCTGTACTTTAAAAAGAAATAAAATCTCTCTTAAATAAAATATATAATTAAACGACAAGCATTGTGTTCAAAATGCAAAAGTAGCAATCCCCAACTCTGGGGAAATGCCCATAACATGCATTTGCAAGGGAGATAGCCCTAAGAAATACAAAAAGTTCGCATTTTACATTAATTAAATGAAATAAAACCAACCAGTTTTTCAACGATGTTTTTTACATCGTTAAAAATTATATGCAATTATAATTAAACATATCTTCAAACGCCATATTAAAGTTTTTCTTTAGTTTCAAACAATACACAAACTTGATTTAATTCAAATAATAATCTGAATGTTTTATCAATGAGCTAAATTGAATAATAATATCTATGCCGGTCGTCTTAAAATAAAAGGAACGATATTATCGATACTTACTTGTTATTATTGTAAAAAAAATTAATAAAAAAGTTTTAAAAAATAACAAAAAATAAAAAGCAACAAGCAAAATATTTTACTCACCAATATTTGATGCACGCACAGATCTCGATAGTTAAATCTTATATAAAAAACCATCAAAAATTTAATAACAACCCATCCAACACAAGTGGAAACTGCGAAGGCTATTTCAATAAGCGTTGGTCGAAGACATTCTGACTATTAAATTGACCGCATTCGAACTTGAAATCTCGAATCCCATCGCTCGTTTCAAATCGAGGCTTTATATTCTTGAATTTCGTGATTTTCTCCGGACTAATCCTTCCATGTGGCTTATACAAAATTATTATTAAGATTAATTATTGTTATTTTTAAAATAACTTGTTTTACCCAAAATTCTAAATAAAAAAATATATTATTAAAAAAGAGATGAAAATAAATAGAATTCTTTTTTTATGAATAATACTATTGTATAGAAAAAAGGCAAAAATATTAATATTTTAAATATATAATGTAACTAACGCTTTTACGGTTAAAAAAAACTTAAGGTTTAAAGTCTCACAAACAGCCGTATTCGTTAAAAATTATTAGAAAAATTTGGTAAACAGAAACATATTTAATATTGGCACATTGATTTGCCCTAAATGACTATAAGTTTCTGCAAACTTATCTAATCAGATAAATTTGGTGTCATGAAAGCTGAGATTATTTATGAAATATATTCTAGTTTGTGCGATCATATTTGCGCATTAAAATCCCGGTTTTTAACAGGCGTCTTTCTACCTTCTTTATTTCATCAAACAATAATTAAGTAAAGAAGATTTTAATGACATTTAAAAAACTATGTTCATATAAATTACAGCATATTCAAATCAATAATATTTTATTTAAAATGTGAAACACTGTCGAAGGATAAAAAAGCTTAAGAAAAATAAGTTTTACAACCAAAACACTCAAAACTTATATCCAAACCTAATCAAATGAAACAACTTTTTAAATCAAAAAACAAGCTCGGCTAAAATCAGCACTACTAAAGAAATTCTGATTTGCTAGAAACACTGAGCGAATTCTTTGGTTTTCATTATGACGGCATAAAATTTGGCAAATATGATAAAAATGAAACACATATTGTATTAAGTGAATAATGAGGAAAAATAATAAAACGTAAAAAATATCGCGATTCTTCAAACAACATACTCTTAACGATTGCAGATGATTCAACAAAATGATGAATTTACGAATTTTTTTTCAATGAAATCTTATAACAATAAAATATGAATCGAATCTCATGAAAAAATTTAAAAAAATCATTATAATAAAAAAATGAACGCAAATGACAGAACTGGTATAATTTGTTAACTTAAGTTTTTTACAACTTTAAAAATCTATCGGTTTAAATTTATGGAAGAGTATTTTATGTTAGGAAAAGTTGTTAATCAAAATAAAAGCTCAAAAAATCGTTCAAAAAGTAATCTATGTATATTTTTTTAATAATGTTAAATAAGAACTAAAAATGTCATTGGATTAAAAAAAATAATCGTTGCATTTGATCCCTCTTTTACAGCGACAGGCCATAAAAAATTTTCCGGCTTTGACATCACGTGGACATCAATCGCGCAGCCCATTTCAATTGCGAGTTTAGCTTCGACCGACTTGGACACAATTTTGTAAAACATTTTAGAGTTAAAAATGAAGTTGGGCTTGAAAACGTATTGTTTCCCGTTGCCGACTTGAATAAGTACGTAAAAGTTCGAGACAAAAAATTCATTAAAAGATATATAAAAAATATTTAAAGAATTATTCAAATTAGAATATAATACAATTAAAAAAATAAATATAGAAATTCAATGACACTAA
Source organism: Globodera ellingtonae (assembly GCA_001723225.1). Lineage (NCBI taxonomy): Eukaryota > Metazoa > Nematoda > Chromadorea > Rhabditida > Heteroderidae > Globodera > Globodera ellingtonae. The sequence continues at coordinate 37,624 of MEIZ01000169.1, read as the reverse complement.
GGAAAATCTTAATAATTATGTGAAAAAATTTTAAAACGAACCTTTTAAATAATAAAATTGAAAACTCAAAATGAACATTAAAGGTCCGAAATATGATGCCTAACTTTTATTTGTTTTGTTTTTTAAGGATTGATGAGGTACTTAGAAACTTCAGATTGGAGCTGCCTTTAGCCATATATAATATTCACTACAAATTTCACAGTTTATATGAGTAACAACATAATTTTCAACGAAATAAACTTTTAAATTATTTTTTCATTAATAATTAATAAATAAAACGTTTAAAATCACTTTTGAATTAGTTACCCGGTTCAATGAGCAGAACACTAAAATTTATAATGCTTTAATTTAAACAAATTTAAAAAAAAGACAGCGAGCGAATCAGAATTTGTCGGCCTAATAAATTGAAAAACAAGCTCTATTCACAGGAATAATAATAAAATAAAAAACTAAAAATGTCTGTACAATTAATTACAAAATATATAATTTATTCTATAATGTAAGGTTTTGCAAATAGTAGGAACTAAATCAAAATTCAGCGCACCAAACTTTTGCAGACGAATCAGTGTCCGGTTAAAGTACGACACGACAATCAGGCAAGTGGCGTCTGACTCTAATGAAAGTTTATTGGAGTAAAGCAAATCAGGCAGGGAACCTGAGAGTGGTAAAATGTGAGTAATAACCTGAGGAAATGTTTGCTTTGGTATTGCTTTAAATAGTCAGATGAGGAGGTGGAGTCGAGAGTATTCGGGATTGGTTGTGAACATAAATTGGCTTGGCTTGGATTTGGTGATGGGTCAACAGATTGTTTTGGTTGGAAGATAGGGCGAAGATGAAGGAGTTATTGACAAATTTGAATTGATTTTATTCGTTTATTTTATGCGTTTATTTACTTTTTGGCCCAAAAATTACGTGAAATTTGATTTTTTATAAAATTTTAATTAGTGTTTTTCAAAAATTGAAAATTATCCGGTATCCGTACGGATGTCCGGCTGTAAATTATTATCCGGTACCGGTATCCGGGTGTCAAGGAACCGTTGGGACCGCTATCCGGGGGACCCGGATAATATCCGGTCTTATCCAACCCTATTAAACACCATAAAAATTAAACCATGTATTACGCACCTAAATTTTTAATTAAACAAAAGTTTATAAATACTCTAATATAAAAAGAGTTTGAATCGCAAACAAAATAAAAAAAACACTCTTTACAAAAATAAACCAAAATTTACCTATTTTCTTTCGATAAAAGTTGTTCAGTGCGAATTGGACTACTGATTCTTTGCATATAAAGAGGCATAAAATTCATTTATCGATAATATGCTAAATAAATTACCAATTAAGATTCAATAAAATAAAGCTTTATTAATTGAATTAAAACACAAAACGTAATTATAAAATAATTTATTGGAAAGTTGTTATGTTGATGGCAGTTTTTATAAACGCTCAACTATAAATAATTTGTAAAAAGTTATTATGTTGATGACAGTTTTTATAAAACATCAATATTATTTAATTTATTATTCGTCGTTTAATAAAGTTATGAATTAAAAAAATATTTAAACTTTTTATTATTTATTTTAGAAAACTTGAACCAATTAAATACAATACAAGAATTCAATAACCAAAAATTTGTTGCCAAAACGCCGCTAATATTGCGCTTCATAAACTATTTCAAAAACCCTTAGCAACACAAAGTAAAATAAAGTTGATCTTTTATAAAATGATTTGAAATTTATGCAAAATCCGGTCTTGTCCAATCCTACTGTCGATGATAAAGCAGTAGCTAAACAGGCGTACGAACGTAAGTTTAATTTGTTAGCTAATCATAAAAAATCAAAAAAACACAAAAAATGATTAAACCAACATAAGTAAAAACCAGCCAAGTTATGTTTTTTAGTATTATTTTTTATGCAGTCACCTAATGATGATTTACACAAATAATATATTAAATTTTATAATAGATCGTTTTCAGCTTTAAATCTTCTTTTATAATTAATATTAGTGGTGTTTAGGGTAAAATAATTAATTTCATTGATAATTTTAATTTCATTTTTTTAAGAACTTGAAGTATTTTTTATTTTACCGCGTTTTGTTTCATAAAATATTGCAAACGTTTAATGGTTATTTTTAGAGAAATTTTTTTTAAATATCTTCGTTTTTTGAGTACCATGCTTTTAATTTATTAATATATGATAATTTATCTAATTTTCTGGGAGTTGTTTTTTAACTTATACTGGCTAGAGACCAAGACTTTGCTCATGATTTATCCAAGTTCGCCTTTCTGTCCGCTCAATAATTTAGCATAATTTGTTTTTTAAAGATTAAAATTAATTGTTATAGAATCTTTATAATAATGTGATATTTTAATTAAAATGATTGTTTTGATTTTCAATCCAATCTGTTATTTTTCTGAGCCCGGGTCTTATTCATCCGTAAAACCCATGAGCACATCGCAAATGTTTCTTTTGTGCAAGCTGATCATTGGCTTTCATTTTATAATCTATTTTTTTAGTTATATTATTTTGATTTCGCATTTTATTGAACTGCTTTTGGATTATTAAATAAGTGGAAAAAACGCTTTGGATGCTTGCAAATAATGAATATTTTGATTTTGTGTGGAAAAAAAACATTTAATTTATTTAAATTATCAGTTTTATTAGAAATTGTTGACAATTATTTTATACATTCATAAAACTATTTTCTTGTTAATAAAAAATATTGCAACTTTTCTTTATTTAAAGATATGCCAATTATCTAGTATATTAGAATATAATACTAATACAAAAAGGCTTCTTTGTCTTTCTCGCATGTACATTATCGCTTCAACAAAAAAGCACAAGAAGATTTACATTAATTAATTAAGTATTTATTATTATTTTTAGATTTACTTTCATTAAATTAATTTAGCCTGTTGGTTTGTATTAGATTATATTTTGCATTCTGTATTGGTCATAAATTTTTTATTGTTAACATTTTTCTATTAAATTTTAATACTGTTTAACAAATACCTATGCTTAAAAATTAAATTTTTTTTTATATAAATGCCTACTTCTTCAAACAGTCCTACGCCACAACTGTTGTCAGCTGTTCAGCCTCTGCTGCTACTTGCTGCATAGTCAGCTATGGGCTGATACTGAAGGTAAAGTTGATCTTTTGTTTCTTTGCGATATTTTACAAACATTTCACTAATTTTTTTAATATATTGTAAATATATATTTTATTCTTTTATTATTATTATTTTATGAGTAAATTATAATTTCCAAGCTCACACCGTTCAGTCAGATTTATTTAACAAATATAAATTTAATTTTTTTTAATGTTTTATCAAAGATTTTGTAACCTAGAATATTTAAATAATTATGTTCTTTATTATTATTAATATGTTATAAAATATGTAAATAAATATTATTTGAATCTGGAAATTATTTTCATTAATATAAAGTAATTCCTTCTTTGAGAATTCTTTTATGTTAGGAGAAATAATTTTTTGCTTTTATTCAAGATTTGTTGCCTTTATAATAAATTATTAACATTAAATTTTTGTCAATTTAATTATTAAAACTGTTTTTAATGTTTATTTGATTGGACCACTTATTTACATATTGCATTTAATTCAATCTTTTTGCATTTAGATAAATTTTCACGCTAATGAGTTTCGGTTTAATCATACCATCAATTATTGGTAGCTGCTGAAAACGAAGACTTCTCGAAACTTTTCTGGCAAACGCGATCTTTGATTCTGAATAAAAAGATGATAAGGTAAATTTGCCTCGGCATTGTATAGGTATGCTATTAAGTTATTGTTTTTAAATTAAAAATTTTTTCGTTATTTTGTTCGTCCATAAATTTTTATAAAGTTATTTAATTTTTTTTTATTAATGTGTCAGCGTATCAATAATATTTTTATAAATTTTTATTTTTAAATTATCTTAATGCAAAACTGGAGTTTTTGCTTTCTACTACCCTGACTAAAATATTTATTCTAATCACTCTCCATAGCGAGTTCCTAAAGTCAGACTTAATGGATTATCTCGTTTTTTTGCGTTTTCATTGTATTAAAATTGCAAATATAAAAATATAAAGGCTTTTTTTGGGATTTATTTTTGCTTTACTGAACTAAAATGAAAAAAAGAGATGCAATCATTCAAAAATTGATTGAAGGCAATGACTGGCTTGAATATGCGGGGTCCCCCCCCTCCGAATAAATCAATCAATGAATTGGTTACAAATCCTCTGCCGATTTTTACACAAAAATGGTTAATAAATGGGTTAAAAAATTAATTTTAAAAATGCTCGACTCAGATGTTTTAGAGCAGTGAATTTTTACGTCCTCAAATTAAAACGTTAGTCCAATACAATTTTGAGATGAAGAATGCCACAATATGTCAATTTTTTATTTATCAATTTTTTTTCAGAGATCAATTTTAAAGGCGCTAAATCTTTTATTTTTTTATGCGGTATATCTGATTACTTTATTTTTAAAGTTGAATTTTTATTTTTTTGAAGTTTATTTCATTTAATACTAGTGAAATAATTTCATTTATATTTATACAGGTCTTTATTGAGATATGATGAAAGCAACTTTGATTTTTCTAGGCGATTATGCAGAGAGTGTGACCATTGGTCTGGTGGAATCGTTTGAGAATATAATTGTAGTCACATTTAAACCGGCCACTTCCTAGACAAAGTGAGGTTTTGCACAATTTCTCGTAGTTTGAACTTATTTTGATATAAAAAAATAACATCCTTTATTTATTTAATTTTATTAGCTTTTATTGATTATGCAAATTTACAACATTATACTGATCATTTACTTAAATAATTCAAAAAAATTGTAATGTATTGTTTTTTTTATAATTATTAACATAAAATCCTAAAAAGGAAAAAGTATATAGGATTTTGGGCTCCCGGAAAATGCGACACCGGAAAATGCGACACCAAGCGGAAAATCCGACACCGGAGAAAAATGCGACACCGACAGAAAAGGCGACACTAAGAAAATACGACACTGGAATATGCGACACTAATTTGAAAGAAAATTTTTGAATCGGTTGAATTGAAAATAAAGGAAAACTGATTTTTTAAGTAAACACCAAAGCCGGATAGAATAACTGGGGAAAAGTTAGAGACTTAGGGGTTAATTAGTAGGGTTGGACAAACCCGGGTTATCCGGGACCGGTATCCGGGTGTTTTTGGAAATTTTTGGGGTAAAATTATCCGGGTCTTGGACCAACCCCAGCCAAATTACCCGGTATCCGGGCGGATATCCGGGTGTTGTTGAGCTATCCGGTATCCGGGGGACCCGGATAATATCCGGTTTTGTCCAACCCTATTAATTAGGCTTAGGCCTAAGCCACCCTAGGCTTAGACTTAGGCAAAAAATAGTGGACCCCGCCCTCCGTCTCTGCTTGTGTTGTGGTGGGGTTTTCATATGTCGCTTGCTGGGGCGTAGTTGCATTTGGCCCTCCCTTATATAATAAAACCATTAATAGCCTCCGCCAAACTTGCCGATTCGTAAACGCGCGGGTGCTGATGCGTTTTGTTAGCAATGCGCCCCAATTTATATCTCCCCCTGGTCATTATTGCAATTGTTTTAATATAAGGATTACCAATTACATTATATTATTTATTAAAAATTAATAGAAAAATAAGTTTAAAAAGTTTTTCAATTTTTAAAAACATTTTCTTAATGTCGCATTTTCTGTTGTCGCATTTTCTAGTGTCGTATATTCCAGTGTCGCATTTTCCACCTTGGTGTCGCATTTTCCGGTGTCGCATTTTCGGTGTCGCATTTTCTGGTGTCGTATTTTCCGGGAGTGATTTTTAGTATGTTCTTAATTCATTTTTATATTGATTTTAACAATTTTGTTTAATGTTTAATAAGAAAAACCTATTTTGAATTAAATGAATTAGTTCTCGCAGACTTTTACTTTGGTAAAGTAAAATTTATTTTTTAAATGGTTATATTATTGAAGTTATTGCTTTCATCCAACCGCTTAACTTTAAATATATTATATATCTTATCAAATTCACTGTTGCTGTTGCAGACGCGGTTGATGCCTTAAATAAAAATACTTGAATCAATTTATTACAATTCATAAGAGCGACATAAATAGCACATCTAGCATCCCTGCTCAAAAAACAGAGCAAAAAGGACAGCATCGTTTTTAACATAAATTAATTGTATCAGGTGTCTATCAAAAATCAGAAGCAATGATATTTAGCTTTAGCCCATAAGTAGTTTTCAAATAAAATATAAAGGACTATTTATTTAATATATTTAAATGTTACTTTTATTTATTTTCCAAAATGAATATAGTTGAATTATTGTAAGCCTAAAATGATATTTTACCGTATATTTATTTAACCATTTAGCATTTCCCTATTTTAAGTTTTAATTTCATATTTGTTTCACTGAACCCGCCGGCCCCAACTTGGCACAGACCTGCCAATGCACGGAGTCGTGCCAGCCATTTGACTATTGGTCTTAGTATAAATTGTTTATGCATTTTTAAAATTTTTATTAAATTCTATTTTCTTTAATAAATGAATATCTAGTTATTTAATTCAATTTTTAATTTTGGTATAAACCATTAAAAACGGATTTCCTCACGATCAGTTTAACAGCGATTGATGGGAGTATATGAATAACTTATAGTTTTTGTTTTTAATTTCATAAATTTCTCCTTCAATTTTATGCACTTCCGATGCCAAAGCTTGAACAAAATGCTTCAACTGTTCAAAGTAGTTTGTAAAAAAGTGATCAATTAGTATGTTTTAATGCTAAGGTGCAATAATAATATAAACACAATCGTAATAAATAAATATTAAAATAACGATGTATATTTTGTTCTGTGATCTTTTGATCGAAATTTATTGTATAAAAATGTTTTTGCCACCAGCGAATCATCGATTTTCNCTTCTTCAATCATTCAGGCATCAATTTCCTTTTTTGGCGAAATTTGGGAGATGTAAATTATTTTTGTGTTTTTTCAAATTAATTTATTTCAAAATTTATATTTTATTTAGAGTTTTTCCATTTTTTGTAGTTATTTAGCCTTGATTTTATACATTACGGAATTTTGTCATGTAAATTCTATTAAAAATTATTTATCGGCAATCGTTGTAAATATTTTCTTTTAATTCATATAAAAAATAAATTATTTGAATATATAATCATTAATTGTTTAAAACATTGCCGGTCTGTCCTTTTTGGGTTCGAATGTTTGATATTGTGCCGATTAATATTACAAATGTTAATTTCATTAATTAAGTTTCCTTTTCATGAAGGAACTTTCGTTAAAATTTAGTTAATTTTTTTTCAATTTAAATTTTTATTTAATTTATTTGGTCTAGCTCTATTTTAATAAATTCTATTAATGTCTGTCAATTATTGAGTTTTCAAAATTTATTAGTAAAGTGATATGTCAGTAATAAGTTTATTTTGTCAAATGTCTATCGCCGAAGTTAAGATAACAATTTTCTAATGGTATTAGTCGAATATTCGTTTTTCTTTTATTAATAAAACGTTATATTTTTAATTTTAATCTTTCTTATTTATTGCATCTTTTTCAGATATTATTATATTCACTTCAAAACGCAGCAAAAATTTTTCGCGAAATTTTATGATACGCGTCAACGTCATAAAGATTTCGGAGGAATATATTTGTACCGGCAGTTTATGATTTTTTTCTTTGAAACAAATTTAAATCAATTTTTTATGAGCTCGGATAAAATTCTTCTCTTGTTTGCTTTGCTAAAGGTCAGTAATTTTTTTTACTATTTTAGTTTATAATTTATTTTATTTATTTACACATAATCGTAATATTTCAATCTTTGTGGACTTTCTCTTTTTTACAACTCATTAACATTATTTTTAGGATAATTGTTTTAGTATTTTTTCATTTATTTTTCCATTTGGGCCTTCGGCCAATTAATTCATCACTATTCTAGAATCTATTTTTTTAATTTAATTTCTAAAATGTGTATTCATTTATAAAGAATTAAAAATTTATTTTAAATCCAGAAATATATAAATATTAATTATTGGAATTTTATATAATTGAACTTTTTAATAATCTTTACTATGATAGTTGTTTAATGCAAATGAACTATTTCACAAAACATCTCCTTTTTTATTCAGTACCCAGATAACAACTATTTTTATAAAATATCTAAATACTTTTGTGAGATTTTTGTGGAAGGAAATAATCGCTTACATTTCAATTGGCCTTCTTGGTGATTTTAAATTGATTTTTTTATTATTTAATTTGAATTTTACATGCCTCTAAATAAAGGGTTTATTTTTGTAAAAAAAAGAACACAAATAATGATAAAAATCTTTTTTACAAATACTTTAATTATCTAATATAGGAAACTTTCTTATCCCAATTTTTAGCTTAGTTCTATAGAATAGAATTTATTATATTAAAATTTCGTTTTATTATTTTGGTTATTTTCCTTCCTTTCACTTTTTATAGCTTTTTATTTTTTTATTCTTTCACTTTATATCTTTAGTACTAATCTGTAAGGCTGTATAATGATTTTTTTTTGCAATTTCATTATGTTTTAAACCAGCTGTTTTGTATGGTTATATTTTCAAAAGCTATTGACGGTTTTAAATTTGAAAATACGGGGTCAGTTTCTAAGTACTGTACTTTGGACATAAGTACGAATCAGACCTCCTGGTATATACTAAATTTTTCTATACTTGATACTTTTTTTAATTAACTTTGACTTTAATAGAAGCAGAAATGAGCTCGCTCAATGAATCAAAGAATTGAAATTAATTATCCCCACAAACTCTGACAATTTTAGTGGTAAAACTTTAACATAGATAAATAAGCTTATAGGGCAATTAAGAACTTTTGTACACAATTATTCAGTGCAATTTTTCACAAAAACGTTCGACAGACACTAAAATTAAAATGCTATTACTCAGCAGAAAATATAAATTGCAAAATAATTTTTTGAATGAAATGGAAAAAAGTGACTGAAGCAAGGACGCCCCCTCCCCCGCAGAATTCGATGCAAATGATTCGATCGATTTGTTGGTGGGCGGTGAACACACAATACATTCGCTATTCAGCTCGTTAACCCGGCAGTATTGACTAATCTAAATTCGCCGTAATACAGGGTATGGATATCTGCGGATTTTTCCTCATTCTGTGGTTTTTGGAAAGGTCAATGAGGATTTTTTTTTGAAATACGGATTTGCGGGTTTTTGTTGTCTTTTTTATGAGATCATTGTGGACTTTTTGTGGTTTTTTTGGGAAAAATATCAATAAAAGCATAAATTCTATTGAATATTGAATATCTGGCGTAATGTATGTTGTTATTTTGTACTTTTTTTCACTTTGTCAACTAATATATTCAAATAGACATTTTTTAAAAATTTTGTTTTTAACAAATAAGGTACTTTATTTTGTTTTTAAAGCTTTTTTAAAAGTTGCATAAGTGAATATATTTTCTTTTATTAAGTATATTCTTAATTCATTTTGATCGTATTTTGCTAATTTTAAATGTTTAATTTTTTCATATTGGCTGCCTTGTATTTATTTTTTAACTTTATTTTATTATAAATAAATATAGGTAGATCTTGCTGTAAAGGTTGTGTTGTCGGGGTTTTGTTTTTCCAGTCATAATTTTAAATCCATAATTATATTTTAAATAATATTGAAATATGTAACATAAAAAATTCATTATTAAGGCAAATAAATCTCCGCGTAATGATCCTCAGTAAGAATTTAAAATACAGGAAAATATGAAATGAATTGCGGTTTATTGTTTATTTTATTTTTCTTCTTGTTTTTTAAAACTTTTCCTGCTCGAGAAGGAATTTCACTACCACTGTGATCTGAGCACAATTTAGATGATCGGGACCAATGGCACCCTCATTTTTATAAATTTGTATATTGTATTTGGTCTTAATTTATTGATGCTTTTGGATGTTTTTTAATAGACAATTGAAAAAACATTTTTAATTCAATAAACTAGGTAGTTTACTTGATTTGACAAATGGATTTTTTATATTGTATTGTTTATGATTTATGAATTTATTTGTTGTTTTAAGCATTTATCAATATGTTAATAAACTATAACGGGATATTTGAGTGTGTGTTGTCGCATTTTTCTTCATTTATTTAATTATTTGTGACTAAATTGTTTAACTGTCAAGACGCTGTCATCCACGGTCTTTGGAACTTGTGTCTGCTTCTTGAATTGATTATTTCCGGCTACGGCTCGCGGAATTCGGCGTTGTGCGTTGTGATCAAACGGATTGACATCGGGGATGGTTTAAAATAATATGTATAAATTGATTTCTGTAATGTTAAGAATATTTTCAATAGCAGACTTAGCTTTCTTTCAATTGGGATGAAGTTGATAGGGGTTGTTTATAATAATATTTTATTAAAATTTATATCTTTATTTATTGAATTCATATTTGATTAACGAGGGCACAAATCATGCAAATATTTTAATTAAATATTATTTTTAAATTTTTCGATCCTATGCAAAATTTTAATTCATTTAAATCAAACTATTGAATTGCCGGCATTTCTTATGGTATATATTAAATTTAGTTGAACAAATTGTGCTGAAGTAACATTCAATTTTCATCTGTTTAACTCATTCTACAAGTCCTTTTTCAATGAAAACGCATAGAATTATTTCTAAATAAATTATTTGCTTTAATATTATTTTAAATTATGGTTTATTTATTTTTGGCTTTTAATTATTTTTTATCACCCAGATATAAATCTTAGAAGCAGCATATGCATATGCACTAGAGCCCGGCGGGAACGGGATTCCCGCGGGAAAAGTACGGGAATCCCGGTCCCGTTCCCGTCTTTTTTGCCCAGCGGGATTTTTTACGGGAACGGGAAAAAGACGGGATTCCCGTTCGGGATTCCCGTCCCGTTCTTTTTGAAAACCCCGTTCCCGTTCCCGTTCCCGGAAATTTTATTTCAGTCTTTTTCCCGTTCCCGTTTATTTTTCTTGGCGAAATGTTTTCAAAAATTTAACAATTTTCATCACAAAATGCTTAAATTTCAAATTTTTTTTTTCCGACGGCGCCTATCGGCGTTGTCGGACCCTCCAATTGTATATCAGAAATTTATCGCAAAGTGCCCGCCAAAAAAATTTCGAAAAATTCTTAGTTTAAAAATTTTCTAAATTTTTCCCGTTCCCGCGGGATTCCRGTTAAAAATTGAACGGGATTTCTACGGGAACGGGAAAAAGACGGGATTCCCGTTCGGGATTCCCGTCCCGTTCTTTTTGAAAACCCCGTTCCCGTTCCCGTTCCCGGAAATTTTTTTTTACCGGGCTCTAATATGCACATACTAAATTACTTTTTTTAACGCGTGCGTCTTTTGTTCAATCGGCCGTTACGCTTTGTTGATCTCCTAATTCTAATTAGTTTTATTTATTTGTTAAATATCATTATAAATATGCTGACATTGGCTTTGAAAAAATACCAAAATACAGTTCTGCTTTGCCACAAAACGTCTCAGGCTTCTCTTTCAATGTCAAGTAGATTTTTCTTTTTGGAGTTAAAATGCTTTTGCACATGGTACTGACTGATTGTTCGTTCATACGCCATTTTATCGTACATGCCAATTGAATTTAACTTAATTATGTATTTATTTATTTGGATTTGTTTGAATATAATTAATTATTAATAACAACAATATTCACTCACAGCTTTTACTTTATTATAACTTTGTATATTAATAAATTAAAGTTTTGACAATCTTTATATAATCTTTTTTATGCACCTTTTGTTTTTTGATAAAATGATTCATTTTTAATAGGATGAATGCTTTATTCAAAATTACAGTTTCATTCTGAATATCGTGAAAAGAAAATATATTGTGTTTATTCATAATAATCCCAGCATAGGCTGCTTGATGTTACAATTTGTTTTCTACCGTTTATAAATCCATCATTTTGAACAATTATCCCATTTTCCCATCCGCTAACCTTTTCACTGCATTCTTTCTTATATTTTAAAATTAATTATATATATTTTTAAATTTGATGATTCTGTCCAAGCGTTCGTCGAGGTATTTATAACATTTTGCTTAAATTGTTTAATTTAGTTTGTGCGCATCAATCTTGCAGGATAAAAAGCTTCTTGTTAATTGACGGAGTTATATTATGAGAAATGAGTTAGGCGTTCTTTCGATGTTATTTTTTTTGAATCTATTTTTAAATATTCTTCCATTGGTTCTCATCAGGCCTGTGCACGGTTACCAATTTTCTTAACCGTAACCGCCCGTGCTCAAACACCCGTAACCGTTAACCGCCCGTAACCGCCCGTCCTCAAAATCTCATAACCGTTAACCGCCCGCGGTTATCCGCGGTTAACCGCCTTATTTAAAAATCAATAAAGTTTTCCATATTTCGAAAAATCGATTTTTCAAAACTAATTTTTTCCGATCGTGATGTGGCGTCTTTCTAAAATTAAATCAAAATTGATGTGTATTGAACTTAACAAGTGATTTTTATCAGATTTTGTCAATGAATAAAATTTTTAATCTCTTTCTAACACTTTCAAAAAGAGTGGGGGTTCGGCGGTGCCGATAGGCGCCGCCGAGGAAAAAAATCGAATATCTAACGCCTTATGCTGAGAAAAATCGTCCGAATTTTAGGCACTAATTATTTATGTAAATAAGAATTTTCTTTTTATATCTTAAATTTTTGCAAAAAGTTGAAAGAATACTAAAAAGCAGGGATATTAAAATATAAATAAAAATAACATAATTACAGAGGAAGGGGCTAGAACCTAGACCAAATAAAATCAGCAAAGAGTTTCACCACTGAGCCACTGGATAGATAACGGGGTTTGGTGAAATGTGAATAAAAGTCAAAGAAATTATAGAGGCAAATCGTCTCAATCCTTAGCAACAACGGATGCGACGGTTAACCGCGGTTTTAGTGGTCATAACCGTTAACCGACCGTAACCGCGCGTCCTCAAAATCTCATAACCGTTAACCGACCGTAACCGCGGCCTTTTAAAATTCGATAACCGTTAACCGCGGGTAACCGCGGTTAACCGCGGATAACCGCGGTTACGGGTAACCGTGCACAGGCCTGGTTCTCATCGCGTCGCAGAAGATGACTACGTAAATCGTTTGTTTGCACCAGATCATTATTTTTTATGTGCGAGCCATTTACAAGTAAGCCTCTTGGCAGTTCCATCAGCCAAGATTAAACTTTAGATTTAATGAATTTAATAGAGTTTTGTTTAATTGAATTTTAATTAATCAACATAATACTTTTATTTTGGCTATATACTAATTATTAAATCGTTCAACTTTTTTTAACCTTCATTGCATTGTTTAAGATTTGTTTCTTGCTTTAACTAGAATTAATTTTGTTTAATTGCAAAATTTTTCCCAATTTTTCTTGAATTTGATATCATAATTTACTCATGGCATGCTTGCACTCAAGCGGGTTTGAACCCAACACATAACATAAGACTCACCAAAAGGAGAAACCACTAGGCCATCGACCTACTTGGGAAACATACCTTACATTTTGTTTCATTTTTCTTATACAAATTGTTGAAAAATATCAGACAAAAAAGTCTATTTATCCGGATTTCGGATCGGATTACCCAAAATTTCTCGGACCGGATTTCGGATTGGGAAAAACACCGGATTTCGGATGATCCGCTGCAAGCAAACTTTGCAAAAAACCCTTTTACGTAATGATGGAAAATAAAACGCAATAAACAAGAAGAAAATGTTAAATCTCAATTTAGAAATTAGGTATATTGAAATGATTAATGATAATGTCACAAGACAAAAAATGACAACAAATATGAAAAAAGACTATAATTAACCTGAAAAGTGAATAATCAAACGAGATAATTGGGAATCGAAGAAAAAAACTTCAATTGGACAAGACGCCACGAGTGTAAAGCTCTCAAACGTCTGTTAACAAATGTTGGCCAATTTTGGTCCGACTGAATGTGGAATAAATGTTTGCCACCAAATCTGGAAATTAATTTCCAACCAACAAGGCAATTTAATCCTAACCAAGAGTTGTTAATACGAAGATGCTAACCCAATAACCAAGTTAAAAATAAATAGAATAAATTTATTATATATAATAATAATAATAAATGTAATATAAATTTTAAAAATTCATTATATTTCGAAATCAATCGCTTTTTATGAGTAAACTTTTAGTTTTGAATTAATCAAACAATATTTTATCATTTTGCGAGACATTAGTCTAGGTTTGCCTTGGAGGTCAGTTTAACAAATTTATTAAAAAACTTCTTTTATTGATATTTCTTGTGTAACATATTGTTTACTGAATTATTTATTATATATTTTAGGTTTTAATGAAATATTGTTTAAAATTATGATTAAATAGTTTAATGCAATTTAACTCAAATTCAAATAAAAATAAAACTTAAACTACTGGGCTAATTGAGGTTATTTTTTATTTATTTATCACATTTGTTTAATTTATTATTTTTGTACATTATTTTAATGTTAATGATTATTTTTTAAGTGATATTTTAACTTTTTCACATGTATCCGTTAGCAAACCGGGAATTGCATTGAACGGCTTTGCCCCTTACATTTTGTTTTGAATGCTAAAAACAGTCAAAATGCTTGATATAATTATCTTTTTTTAATCAGTAGCAAAAGTTAAGCTTGCATAAATGGTGCCCTTTAACTTGTTGGTCGAATCGATTCGGTGAATTTTATTCTGAGGCAGCAGCGCATAGAAATGGATGTATACTGTTGTGTACGCTGAAAGCTTGTCATTGTTTTTCACAAATTTTTATATTATGAATTGCGCTATATATAGTTGTCCTGCAGTTCAACATGATGAATTGTGCTTTTGTTTAAAATCTTCAGTATTACTTTGTAAATCCGTATATTTATTTTTAAAGTTCATAAAAAACATGTTGACTACTTTTGTTCAAATGTACTTTCAAACTTTTTGCAAAATCATTCATTAGTTTTGCGCCATTTTTTATGATTTTATTTTTAATTATTGCAAAAATCGCAAAGGGTTATCAATTGTTTAGCTAACGATCACTTTTGCATATTTTACCAATTTAATTCATTCAATTATGTCGATTTAGTTCGATGATTTTAGTATTTAATCTAGTATAATTTAGTCGTAACAAATTTTTTACTATTACAAATTAATTTTATAGTTAGTCTCATGGCACAAAATATGTTTGGCAAATCGAGCCGGGCATTATGTGCACTTACTACAGTGGCCCATCGTGCGGGCCAGCTGCTTTGTCAGCGCGTAGCGTAACATGTAAATTTAAGTACATATTTATTTTATATCTTTTTGTTTTTATTATACATAAATAGTCCAGTTTAGACATGCCGTTTGTCACATAGAAATTATTTTATTATTTCTCATTGCACTCCTTGAAATTTATGACTACTTAAATTTTGTCATTAATTGTTTAGGGCCTATGAATATTGTATTTGCATTTAATATTTATCAACTTAGATTTATAAATTATCTGCAAGATGATTATTTAAGGCTTAGAGAGCTTTAGTTAATTAAATAATTTTTTTAATAATATTGCAGATATTTCTATTCAAACCAAAGAACGAACCTAAAGACTTTAGTTTTTTGATTTTTTATAATTGGGGAGATAATTAAATTGTTTATAAAGACAAGTGGAGAAAAAAACAGGTTTATTATTATATAATTTACTTTTTATGCGTTTTATATGGCAAAATTTATTTTTATAGACATCAAAATCAAACCCTTGTTGTTTCGGTAAACACGCATCCGAACTTTTCCGCGCTGGAAGAAGTTGGGCACAAAGCCTTCTGCAAGAAATTAGTCCATTTGTACGCTGCCTTAAGCGCTTTTTTGCTTTTATGTAATAAGCCTAAAAAATAAAATGTATAAGAAGTGTTTAGTTAATTAGACTTTGAAAATAATTCACAGCTTATTTGATCTTTGTTGTTTTAAACTCAAAGTTTTAGCTTATTCTTGTTGTTTAGTAATTTTTTCATTATTTAAATGAATCATCAAGTTTATTAGTAATAATTTTTTCTTACTTTTAGATGCTTGTTTTATTTAATTGTTGAAATCAAATATTTTGTCATTGATATTCTTTAATATCTATCGTTTGAGTGAAATGTTTATTTAAAAATTATCAATTTAATTGCTTGAATTATTTTACTGTCCGTTAATGAATTATTTAGATTTTTTCAACATTCATTAAATTTATAATTTATTTATGCATTTTCACACGTTCTTCAAAAAATAAAATGTTCAAGAAAGTAAACAAAACAATTTTTAGATGGGGTGCGTTGATGTCCAAATAACTCTCGCCGCAAAAGCAGTCTTGATTATAAAAAGAAAAGCGCTAAAATTAATTTGAAGTTAATCGATGAAATTGGGAAGAGTTGAACTACAGCGTTACGGACCAATATATTAAAAAGCAACGTCCCTGCTCGAGTCCCCTTTCACACCCCCTTAAAAACTCCTCTCAGCCTCCAGCATAGAAGACAACGTATAATTAAGTCCCAAATATAAGATCGTTAAAAAACCTTTGGGACACATTGATAGAAAAAGATTCGAGATCCCTTTTTTCAAATTTCTTTATAGTTGAGTGCCATGATATTTTTTTATAATAATAATATCTTTTATTATTGTGGCAGTCAAGCTATTTTCTTCGATGATGTTGCAGATGATTATTTTTTTTCAGGTTTAGTAAAAATAAAATTGTATTTATGCTGAAAATTAAAATGAATTTTTAGGCGGCTGACCTGAGAAGCGCCAAAGCGCGAACGCAAACCCCAGAAGTATATTAATAAAGAGGCGACATTTCAACGTCCTTTTAAAATATTATTTTGGCAACTTTAGATTGTTTTAAAAAATGTAAAAAATAATATATAAATAAAAAATAGAAGAAAGGTTCAATCACTACCGTCACATTTTTAAAACATAGCACATCTTTTAATATAAAAAAGACAAGTAACCAAAGCGTATTAATAGAATTACTGATTATTGTATTGCTTTTTTATTGAACATATACTTTTGATGATTTATATTGTTATCTTGATTTTAAAGTTTATATTAAAACAGAGATTTTACTAGAAAAGGGGGCAGTGTAGTTAGCCTTCATCAATTTTTATATAGTAAATTTATCACTTTTTTCGACTTAAATTTGTATTTTTACGACAAATGTTTCATTTGAAGAAATAGCAAAGACAACCTCGATTCAAGCGTTCGCTTTTCATTAATCCGGATTCAATCATCATTTGAAATATTTTTTAAATTTAAAACGATCATATAAATGGGTGTATTTTGCGTATTGAAATTAATAGTTTTGTAATGATAGAAATAATTCTTATTTTGATGACGTCTCTGACGTCATCAATCGATAATTTGATTGGGAATATTATCTACTCTCTTACTTATGTTAGTACGCCTTGCTTGTTAAGCCCTAACGCGTTCAGGATAAGTTTATTAAATAGAAATAATTGGATACCTCGTATTCTATATTTATCAAAAAAAATCATTCAACAAATTTTGATATGAATCCAAAATATTTAAATAGTTTTGATTTTTAATTGCACTCAAAAGCAGCGTTTTATCAATTTAGCAGAACGTAATTTAAAATTAATGCATTGATATAATTCCAATCTTACGATTGTTTTCATTTTAGTTATAAAATTTAATGGTTTCATTATCTTTTTACAATTATTAAGGTTTTTCAATTCTTGTTTATTTGTCCTTATTTGCTACGTGGTATCTTTGAGTCCTCGATTAGCATCAATTTCTGATTTGTTTTTAAATCTTGCTGAACTTTTGAATAAATATGTTAAATGCTTAATCTTATTAGAAGAATCGTAATAACTTTATGCCAATTTTTTGAAATAGTTTCTTTATTCAATAAACATAAGGTTAGGACAAAAAACTTTCTAGGCTGTTGATAAGTGCGATGTTGGCTAATAAATTTTAAATGAATCAAATAAAAACAAAGCCGCATTACAAACAAACATTATAATAAAAAAAATTAAAATTGGCGTTTTTTGCAGTTTCTCTTCACATCGCCACAAAAGATCACAATAAAATAATAAATCAATGGAAATGGTAAATAAAATAAAAGTAATCGTTGTTTAAACAATTGTAAAAATTATAGAATATATCAAAGGTAATAAACAAAGTTAGCAAATAAAACCAAACAAAAATAAAATAAAATAAAGGAACCCTTTTATGGGAAAAAATCCCATTAAAATCTTATAATTAATATAAATGTTAAAAATTAAAAGTAATACAAAATTAACTCTGTTAATGTATGAAATGTTGCCAGAAAGTATAACACATTAAACTGCTCTAAAATGCAATAATAAAATTTTAACTAATTTTAATACTCACTTGCTTATTGCCAATGTGAACACAGCCTTTTAGAAATGGTGAACTTTGTGATATTGTGCTCATCCGCACATTAATGCCCAAAAACAAATTTGAAGCATTTATTACTAATTACACATTTTTAATAAAAATTCATGGGAAAGTTTTTTATTATATGCACCAATGGTGGTATGGATTTAAAATACACGATTTAGCAGCGAATAAACAACAGAAAATTATAAAAAAAGCAAAAAATATTAACTTTATAAACTTTAATGTTTTTTGTTAAAAATTAGAGATTATCGCAACATTGCAAACCTGAAAGAAACAAAAAATATTAAAAAGTTTTTCAGGAAAAAAATAATAATTAAAAATGAGAAAGTTATAGACGGCGAATAAATGAGATTTAACAGCATTTTTCAATACATATTCTGCGGATCTCTCAACTAAAAGGCACGTGTGTACATAAGTCAAAAGAAGCAAAAGAATACATTTTTGTACGCTAGAAAAGGTGGAAGTATGGAGCCGCTTTTAAACCATCTTTTGTGAATCTAAAAAGATTGTACTTTTAAAGAAAACCCCTGAGCTGCGGGAGAGCAATCTGAACCAAAATACAAATAAAAAATGGGTTTTGGATGTGTATAGATTTGTTATAGCCCAATAAAAAAAGGCAGATTGCAGATTTTTTAAAAATATTTTTAATTAACTCCTCAAATGAATTTTTTTGTAATTTGCTGCGTTATTAGCAAACGTTGAAACATAAAATACTTTGAATTAATATTGTTTTTGATTATTAAATAATCTTTTCATAACCTGTTTTATGCTTTAAATGTTTTAAATAATRTTTTTTGTTTTGTTTTTTGATTATGATTTTAATCAAAATCTATCCATTCATTACGTATTACGTTTTATTTGTATTTGAGTTATTTAGACTTTTTTTCATTTCTATATACTTCTTTAAGTTTTTAATTTGTTTTTTATCTTTTGAGGTTTTATTCTTATTCTTTATAATTTTTTTAAATAATTCAAATTTTTGAATTAGGATATTTTTTATTATTGAATTTAAATATAATAATATTGAAGTTTGCGCGTTTTGCTTTTCGAACTTTATTTTACAAAAACAAGATTATTTCGGTAAACAGTCATAAATAATGATTAGTTAAAAATTTCTTGATGYTAAGAATCCGTCAAAAACACTTAAAAGGAACCTTTGCAGATTTTAATAAATGAATTTAATGAATTTAATTTATAAAAAAATAGTTTCTAATAGAGCCGCCCGTCAAGTCACGAAAGTTGGTGAAAAGAGATATTTATTTAATCAATGAGTTTTTGATGTGAAATTCATTTTTTTTCTCTGGYTTTTATGACACAAATTCATTCAAAATGCTCTTCTTTAAGAAAAGTTATGAATTTTAATAACATTCAACCAATATTGCAGACCAAAAAATGAAATTTCAAAAAATTTCCAAATAACTCACAAAAATATTTTTAAAGACTCGGGAATAATTGAAAGGAATTTTAGCAATTATTTRCACTATCATACATATGCACGGAAAGTCGGGAAAATGRCGGATTTGTGGAAAGCGTTCAGAAATTGCTTCCTCATTTTCCTTCAATTGGGCTACGAGAATTAATTAATATTGTATTTATTGTTCATCATAAAGTTGAATAAAGTTTGTCATTAAAAATATAAATAAATTTTCGCACCGCCAAAATGTTGTCGCCCGCATCCGAAGGATTTTTGGGGTGAAGGTGCCGAAAAAGTGGCACATCTCGCTTTGTCAAAATTACGACTTGCATAATTTATTATTTGTAAATTATTCGGTTTCAATAAATTCGTTTTGTTAAGGTATAAATCTAAGCGAATCTAGGTTCTTTTTAACAATGTTTATTTTTTTATAATATTTATTTTAATTAAATAATAAAGTTGCTTTGTTTTCGCGAGAGTTATTTGTAAAGGAAAAGGAAAAGTAATATTAATCATTAATCCAAGTATTCGTTTAAATCTATTTAGCAGATTATTTTATTTATTATTTATAAGTCTTATTACAGATTGTCTATTTATTTATTCCATTTAAACCAGATAAAAGATATAACTCTAAATCCTTAAAAATATATTTTAAGACAATTTTAAATTTATGATATAAAGCAGCAATTCTATTTCTTGAATATTTTATAAGCTTTATTTTTGATTTAGATTTTCGGTATATTATTGTTTACAAAATTTAATATAATATGAGTTGTTTAAATTTGTTCAACTTTGTTCTTGTCATAATMTATCTTCAACCCAATAGCACGGACTTCTGCCATAATCYAATTCGTAGAATGTKGAAACAGATTGCAAATCTTTTCTCACAATCAGGCATTTAATTAGCGGGTATTTGTCTTATTTAATATATCCGGGCTTGCGTGGATTTCGCATTTTTATTGACTTGTGACAGTTTTCAATTAATTTTATTAAAAATAATTTTTTTTAAAACATTGACTCCTTATGAAAATTTTTTTGTATAACATAATTATATTTTAATCTTTCAAAATACTTGTTTAAAAATTATGAATAGGTTATTTATTTTCTATGGTGTATGTTTGGATAACTCATCTATATTCAAAGCAACATCCTTTTCTTTAATAAATATTTGTGTTTCCATATTATTTTATGGCGTCCACGTGTAGGCAGTATTTAGGTGATTCATTAGGTTAATTAATTAATGTACAGTGTGTTTCATATTTAATTATGACGGCAATCTTTTTGTAAAACTTTTATTAGTTATGATTTTATTTGAAGAAAAAAAAATCGTATTTGATTACTTTTCTTAATAAAGTAATATTATATTTTTTTWAATACATTTTATTTAGCTTATTTATATTATTATTTATTTTATATAATATTTTATATTTTTTGAATAAATTTAGATTTATGGCTCAGTGCTACAAATTTAAATACTGAAGATTGGCAAACTTAGATAAAAACTTTTAAAACGGCTCTGCGGAAGTGTCCACTACGGCAACTTTTTTTTTTGTTGCAAAAAATTGACTATAATCGTATTTACCTCACGTGTTATCAATTTTCGACTTCACTCTTMTCAATATTTCATGACTCATATTTGATTCCAGATTAACTAACTTTATTATCATTGAATGCATAAATATTTGAATTAAATTATATGTATTTTTATATTTATTTAGAATTTACTTTTGAAATCAAATATTTCAGTAGATTTATTTATGCATTTAAATTGATTTATCTTTTTATTGTTTTAATGGTAAAGTTAGTTTGTAAATTTTTGCATTTGAGTAAATGGGTTATTTTAATAAAGCTTAGCTTTTAACATTAATTTCTGGATTTTGTTTAGCGTAATAATGCAATTTTCTAAGTAGCGGTCCTGATTTCGCTTTGTGCGATTCAATGTTGATAACTAGTTGAGAAATTCCTATAAATGAAAGAGAATAAATTGGACAAAAATACAAATGAATGAATCTTTATGAATATTTTAATTTGCATAAAATTAATAATGTGCATTTGCTTACATCCAAATTATTTCAATAAATCGAACTATGTAATCGAACTCAATGAAGGAAATAAAATAAGATATCATTTATTTAAGAAAATAATATAATCGATAGAATTTTACGTTCAAATAAAAATTTTTAAAAATATACCACCGTAATAGACTTTTAGGCGTTGGATCCTCGACAGAAGCYTAGCACAGAGAGAACTCCACGGCTCAAAGCTTAACTCATTAATTATAAAAGGGTAATATGTTCCATTTTCTTCAAAAAAATATARGTCTAAAATCAAATATCAAATCCTAATTTAATAAAGGAATAAATTTSATGCCTAGGTCACCTTCTCGATCCAAAAAAGTAATTGCATAAAAATTTCTTTTTAAGAAAAAATTTTCATTTTTGTTATTCATCTATGAATTATAAATTTGAATGTTTTAGGCCTAATTAATTWTCATAAAACTGGGTGTTTTTTGCGCCTTGATGATTAGTTCAAAATTATTTTATTCTGGGTATAAAATAATCGTAAATAAATAATGGCACAGTGTATTGATTCATTTTGCGTTTCGGCATTTTATGTAATAGCTACCAAAATAGTTATACCTTCTTCCATTGCTTCACATTGGTGGAACCATATTATATTTTTAAGAATATCAGACTTTAAATTCTTCAAATGAGGAATTATTTMTACTAACTTTAATACGCATTTATTTGTTTTTGTTAAAAGAATTAATCCGTTGATTCAGCTGAATATAATAAAAATTGTTTGATACTAAATTATATTTTGATTATAGAAATTTCTTTAATCACTGACTCTAGAAATTGATGCTCAGATGTTTATTATTTAAATCAAGCTGAAAGGCTTTTAATATGCAAGTTTTATTATTAGCACCTGTATACTAGAACACAATTATGCACGCTAACATCAAAAATTTCCGCATGGAAAACAGAAATTATTAATGAATTTTATGTCGTTTTCGATATAAATGGTACAGTTGCAAACTCAGTGTTTAAGAATATGTGCTGAATCATTGCGCTTTTGTCCGCTCACGCTTAAACAAATGCAAAAAAAAAATTTAATTTTGAAACGCATTCATTTTATTTTTAAAACGTTTTATTTCGCTTTAAAATACTTAATATTTAGTGGTGGATAGCTCATTTTATTATTATTTATTTATTTTCGCTTTTATAAATTTTTCTTTTTATTTTTGAGTGTGAAATAATGATATCTTTTAGTCTTCATAAATGGCTTCAGTCAAAATTTAATTATATATCAAATCTGATTTAAATTTTTATATTTCAATAATTAATTTGTATTCTTAAATAGGTTGCTTGAACTTTGAGAACAATTTTATAAAGGCTGCCTGGTGAATTTTTTTTACACTTTTATCTTTASTGAGCAATTAAGGTTTTTGTTTTGTAGAAAGAATCTAATAGTGGATTTTAATATTTTGCGCAACCTTTGGATGTAAATAAATTATATCCATATGCTTGTTTGTCCATTGGTTTAGCTCCCGGAGAGGCCGACTCGAATAACTCGGACAACATCCGCCCTATTCAAGATTTTAAATTAACGCTTTAATAACTTGGTGGTTGATTAATTCATTATCATTCTGTAAATAAATCTTTTTGATTTTAATTAATATAACAATTAAATATTTTTATTGTTATTATGGTGAAAGAATTTCATCCATTAAATAAAGGCGCAGATGTGTTGCATTGACGCAAACCTAGTAAAATGAATAAAATATTATTTTATTTTAAGATCATCAAACAATGCGAAACCTTGAAATGTAACCCGAAACTTGAATTAAAATTTCCCAGTTTTAGCACATATTTTAGTCTCTGTTTTGCCATTGTTTAATTTTTAAAAAGCTTATTTATTGCCTACAAGTTTTTATTTTTTTAAATTGAATTTTTAATTTTTGTTAAAGGCTGTATCTAATTAACTTCCATAAATTATTGAATGTTAAGAAATTTAACATTGTGTATTTGTTATTTTTGGAGATTTATTATGCTTCGTATTATCATATTTAAAAATTGAATTGTCTTATTGGTGTAATGTAGATTTGTCGTTTTTGCTTAATTAAAATGATAAGAAGTATGACAGCCAGTGAGTGTCGTCGGAATTTTTTTATTTGATAAATGACTACGGAAAGCAGCCAATACTTGGAAAATATTTATTTTAGTTTTTCTTAAAGAAATTCAAAGCCTTTCGAAAGTTATATATAAAAACATTTTATTAAACTTATTCAATACTTAAATATGACCTTATAAGTTCATTGGTAATTTTTAAAGATCATTTTTATAATATTTAGAAATAATAGTATAATATTTTTGCAATTTCATTTTTACAATTAAACATAAAATCCGTTCTTATTTGTTTTGAATAATTGGTTAACCATATTTATATTCTGGAAAATTTGCGACTTATTCATTGAAAACATAATGCATATTGGTGAAAGTATATTTATAAAAGATGATTTAAATGTTTGMGTTGCATTCATAGAGTCACCTCCCATTTATTCCGATTGTGAAATGATGATTGAAGAATAATAATATCATAGAAATGGAATGTCTTTTAAATATTTTATTAATGAGATTATTTTAATTTTCTTTTCATCTTTTGTTTACTMTTTGATGAGATTATCACTCATAGTTAAGTAGATAATAGTTTTGCATTTTAGCTAACTTTTTTAAATTATTAATATTTATTATTAGTTTTATCTACTTCACTCATTTGTATATAGGCAGAAGCCATAATTTTAAATTATAAATGACGTGCATCAAGTTTTTTAAATTGATAACTGTTGAGTTGAAGTTAAATTTATGTATATTATCTTTTTAATAGTTTTTTAATAATCTTTATTTTTATTTAAAACCCTAAATTTTGTTTTGGCGTTTATTTATTTAATTTAAATTTAATTTTGGTCTAATAGTCGCATCCCTTTTGTATCTTTCAAATGCGTTCCAGCCTTTGGAAATCCGTCTTGTTCTCCAGCGGCAGCCAAATTATTTTTATAACGGATAAAAATGAAAAATATTTTATAAAAAATAAAATAAGCAAAAACAAAAAATTATATAACCATGATTAAAAATTACAATAAAATAAGTTTTTTTTAATTTAAAATAAAATTCAAATTAAAAAAAATAATTAAATAAATAAATAAAACTAATCTCCTAAACAAACCTAAGAAAACCCCGAAATTAAAATTTTTATCAAATTCAAAAACAATAATAATTATTGGCAAAAAGTATTGATAACCTTATAATGATTTGATTGAATTATGAAGCATTTTCTATCAATTCAGTTAATGCTGAAAAAGCTGTCGAAGCGGAAAAAATCTAATTTTTTTACAACATTAAAAGACAACCGAAATGGTCCTTTAATAAAAAGCTATTAGTTGCTATCAAAATTCTTTATATTATAAAAACAGAAAATTGTAAAGATTTATGATCAGTTATTGAAAACAGTTATCTTTAAAATGTTGAAAAGATATATTTATAAATGAAAATAATATCCAAAAAGAATTTATCAATTTTAGCAGAAATGCATTTATAATAAAATTAAAAATATTTTTATTTATCAATTAATGAAGTATTTTATAAAATATAATAAAATTTGCAACTGCTGATAAATTTAAGAATACATAAAATTATGATTTCGTACTTAAAATATTTAATAATTAGCTTTATCGTCAATAAAAAAATGAAATAATAAGACAACATGTATTATCTTTTCAAATTATTTTTATTGTTAGTAAAAAAGGTTCGCCGACAGATAATTTAAATAAATTTTTCTAGAATATAAGATAATTATTAAAAGTCTGATGGTTTCTTTAAAATATGAATTGACAGATTTCATATAAAAATGTCATTTAGCCAATTGTTATTATATTAATTTATTATTTTATAATAAATACATTTTTAAATCATTTGCTATTATTTGGTCGTAAAATTTTATCATACGCATCGCTTCAAATATCTCAGATTTTTAACATCGTTGTCTAGCAAAGCGTAAAATTTGGCTTTTGTTTGAAATTCGTATCTTATATTTTAAGGAAAAACAAAATCTTTATTTTTAAATGAAGAATTTGTTTTACTTTTATCTTTAGATAATGCAAAAAACCTGCAGATGAATGCGAAATACCTATAAAAAGTGGTTGCGAAAAACACTGCTTCTGAAAGCTAAGATAATCAATGCAAATCGTTTCTTTGATAGGGATGCATTTGATGCGAGGGCTGCATACAAAATTGGACAGTGTTTCTTGTTCCATCGTTTACCGAAAATCTTTCCAAATTGTGTAAAAAATGCAATATAATTAACAATTTATTTATATAAAGGTGGCACTTCACCTTGTTAGTTTTGCATTCATTATTTGTACTTTTTAGTTGTTCAGCTGTTTTTCCTTTAGATTAACAAAATGTTTTATTTGAAAGTATCTCGCTCTTCTCTCGATAATCGAATAAATTATAAAATGTTTTGGTTCTGACTATGACTTAGTAATTATAATAATGTTGCGATTGTTATTTTTTTATTTTATATTTGTTTAGATTCATATTAAATTTTTGTTCCTTAAAATGTTTTCCCAACTTTCTCGTTGCGTCATTCGTTTTTTTTGTCGTGAGTGCTAGCAATTTTCGTTCAGATGCATTTATCATTATTTTGGTTGGGTTAAATCAGCTAATAGGAATTAAAAGTATAAAATAGAATTAATTATGATTTTAATCTCAAAAAGACAATTCAGGACAAAGCATAAATTTCTTGAAATTTATTTATTTTTAACTTTCAAAAATAAATATTATATTTGATGCGATATTTAAAATTTAAATTTTATATTTTTTAATAAATCATGTTTTCTTACCATATTACGATACTGCTTAGGTAAGGCGTCTAGTTTATTCTATTTATGAAAATAAATTAAAATTTGCCCTTTTTAATTTACTTAATGGGCAAGTTTGGGTATTAATTGTGCTTCTTTTTCAGTTTATTTATTGAGAAAATATCTTTTAACTTTTTTCTCAACATATATTTTCGAACTTGATTGTGCTTTTGTGTCACTACGCGAATTCTTTAATATTCGTATTCAAAAATCGTTACAATTATTTTAAGTTAAGTTCATTTTTAATGTAATAGATTTTTGTTTTTAAAGAAAAAATTGTTTAATTAAACATAAATAAAATTTACTGCTTTTGTAAAAAATCATAATATCTTGCACCGTTACACGTTTGTAGGTCGCATTGCATAAAGCCRATATCGTGTTGCTCTTGCAATCAATTCAAAATTTGAATAGAGACACTGATAGCACCATTCGTCTGAGAATAGTTATATAATGTAAGTAGAAATCACTTAATTTTTTTTATTTGAATTTAATGATTTTGTCGCTTAAGAGTTAAAAGAAGAATTTATCAATTTTAATTTTGTAAACTGCCGACCTGGCCAAATAGATTCTCCAATCTTTATTTGTTGTTGTGGAACTTAAAAATTATATAATTATAATAATTCTTGTTTAATCTTTATATGCAATAGATTTTTTGATGTCAACAAATATTTTTGTTTATACACGCAAATAATTAAGCGGTAAAAATAATATTTAACCTACAATTTTTATCATATTCACATGAGTTTTATAATTTCAATCGTTTTTTAATTTATTCCCGCCTAGACACGGCGCCATATATGAATTCTCAAAAACTTTTAGAAATATTATAAAGTTGTCATATTTCGTATTCTTTTTAATTTAAAATTTTAAAAATTAAAAGACATTTAAATTTTTACTAACTTTTGATTTTTATCGGACTGGCTTTTTGAAATAGTAAAATGACCTTGTACATGATAAAAGAAACATTTTTGTCATTGGATTTGTTTTAACTATGATTCTTCAGCTCAAAGGTGTATTTCCACGTTTTTCTAACTCTTTGTTTACATTGTCCGATGATCAGCGAGTTGATTTATTTTTTGTAAAATATTTAGATTATGGTTTGGATTAAATTACTAATTTTAATAAATTTGAATCATCATTGAAGGTGGCAAGCTCCATTCTTTTTTATTGCATTGAAAACAATTCTTTCTTATTGGTTTTTAATTATTTGAAGTAATTTATTTCCAAATCTTAATACATTTAATTATGAGCGTTTATTTTGGTTAAAATCAAATAATAAGTTTACCTTATAAAAAATAAAACATAATTATGTATTAATATTATAATAAGGTGCGAATTTATTTAGACTGAAACCCACAAAATGTGGACAAAAACTGGTATTGATTATTTGAACTTCCATTTATCGTAAAAAAAATCTATAAATCATAACCATTCTTATATGTAATTAGATCTCATATTTTATACTATTTTATTTTTGGGGGTTTATTTTTTGCTTTACTGAATAAAATGAAAAATGAGAGCAATTATTCAAAATTGATTGTGTTTGTTTGCAGGAGGCAATGGCCATTGAACTGAAGATGCTGTGTGCTGTGAACCTCCCCTACCCCCCGAAAAATCGATGAATTGTTTTGTGATGAGAACTAAAATCTTCTGCTAATCATCATTAAAAAATAAGGCTTTAAACATAAAAGCAAAAGGGTTTATATTTAATTGCTTCTAGATTATATTAGTTTTGATAAAAATGTGCACATAGTTTATATCAAAATTATAATTTGAATATAACTACAAACGTAGTTGTTTTACTTTGATTTTATATTTATTATTTTGCATAAATAAAATGATTTTCTATTCATTTAAAGCATTTCGCCTAAAGTTTGCCAAAAATTCTAAATATGTCAAGTTGCGGAAAATTTGTCAAACAATGGCCAGATCAAATTCATGCCGACACAGTTGAAAGAGTCACGATAGTTACGTTAGAAAATAACTTGGGTCATACGTCTCTGCGTCGATCTGAAATTCGGACTGTTGAGGCCACCCGAGATCGCATTTGTTGCTTTTTGGGTTGGACAATGCATTTGCAATTTAAACAAACTTTTTTTCATTTGCAATAATTTAAAAAAACATTTAAATCTTTGTATGGTCAATAAAAGACAGTAAATCAAAAAATATAATCTTAATCCGTAAAATGCTTTTGGACATACCAGTTATTTTTGCGTGGCATACCACCTGCAGTGTAACCAATTAATTAAGCTTAATAATAACACGTGCCAATATTGTAAAAATCGATTATTCATTATTCGTCAACTCTTCTATGAATTACAAAATAAATAATCGAATTTAAAAGTAAAGAAAACAAAAATATTAAGCCAGAGATTGAATGGTCTGTTCAAATGGCGTCATGGAACAGATGAATGCAAGATTGAAAAAAAACTAAAAATTTTTATATTTAGTTAATAAACCTAACATAAAGTACTAATAGTTAAAAGTAAATAACTCCACGATTATCACGACTAACGAATTTATTAATTCTTTATTTACCGTATTAACTTATTTAACTTTATGGAGGGAAATTTGAATTTGAAAAGAGAGCCAAATAAACAGTTTGCTTTGCAAAATATAGGATTACCAAATATGCAAAAATGCATATATTTAGTAATGAATAAGAATAATAAAATGTGTTTAAACTTTTAAATATATAACATTCGAAAGGCTTTGAATTTCTTTATGAAAAACTAAAATAAATATTTACAAGTATTGGGTGCTTTCCGTAGTCATTTATCAAATAAAACCAATTTATCCAAATAATCTAAAAATGTTTATATAAATGCTCTAAATCTCAAAGCTAAGGYTTTATTATTAAAAATTCTTATTGCAAGGAATACTCGAATAATGTTTTTTAAATTAACAACAAAATAAAAATAAAATTTTGAAAAAAATCGAACGTAAAATGTAAATTTAAAATGAAAAACTCAATTTACTTTAAAATCTAAAACCCAAATTAAACTAAAGAAAAGTTTCAAATAATACGACAAGTTTTAACATGGTTGTGTCGWTGCAAATATTAATTCAAATAATTAATTTTGAAAATGAAATTACATACCCAATTTAAAAAACAACTGGCAAGACCAAACTAGTCAATGGCGCTATGACACCATAAACTGGAGTTGCATGACATTGTCAAAGCTCCACATCTAGATTTAATTTATAATAAAAATTAAAGCAGTTTTAATAAGTAATTTTAAACGGATTTTTATAATAAAGTAAAATAAAACGCGTAAAATAAACGATTAATTTTTTATTTCAAAGGCACTGCGTGTGGGAGTTATGGACCTTAAGCGAAGGCACTTCTTTTAACGAATTTAAAATATTTTTGTTTCAATTTAAAGTCCGTTTTACAATGGAAATATATTATTTAATTATGCGCCCAAAGAAATCAGTTGAAAAGGCAAAAGTATTTAATCAAATTTATTTTGAGAATAATGAAACAGTTTGTTTAAAATATTATAATGATTATTGCAAATATCAATTAAAATTTGTTCGTTACAGTCGTAAAAGCATAAGCAGAATCTTCGTATAAAAACATAAATTTCATTTATTCTTCAGAAATACTTGAGATTTGGTCAATTAAAAATAATAAATTTTAAACATAAACATTATTAAAAACGTTGAATAATATAAAAATAAATTAAAGATTATAATACTTATATTTTAATTTAAAAACCCATTTAAAGAGATTAATCCATGTGAATTGTTTTATCATTAATTAAAAATATAAAAATACTATTTAAGGAAACGTGCTAAATAAATAAAATGATGGAAAAATGCAAAAGAGAATAAAACTGATGCACGGATTTACTCAATAGAAAATAAAAATTTAGGAGTTAAAGCTGGGTTTGAATCGGATTTATTTTATTGCCTTGTCCTTTTCCTCAAATATTTTTTATTATTCATTTAATTATAAGTCATACTTTAAAAAAAATTAATTCGTAAAGTTAATTAAATAGCCTTTATCCTTAGTCGTCTTCACTGCACATAGAAATAAACACAATGTGGTAAATTATGAAGGCTAAAGACAAATAAACTTACAATTACAATTTTTAAACAATTCAATTGCAAATATATTTGAACTAAGTTTAATATGAGTCGAAAAGATAAACAAATATCCATATTTAAAATTAAAAACATTCTTAAAAGCTTAATTAATATAACTAATATGTGCATTAATCTATTGAAAATTACTCGTTTCTATATAAAATGTTTATGTTAAAAGGACAAAATATATTAAAAGCCATCAATAATGAGACGTCTTCATAACACATTCATTTTAATAAATCTAAATGAATCACAAGTAATTTAAATTTTAATTAATTGTGGTTAACAATGCCGGCGAAATAACTCACCGAAGCGGATGCGGTGGAACAGCTGTTCGCTCAATTCTGTAACGAATTGAATTAAAATAATTTTATTAATTAAAAATATTTATGCCAGTGCGAAAGCACACAAAATGCCGCAGTCGTGGACAGGTTGTGGACTAAAACGCGTATTGAAAAGCCTGAAAACAACCGGTACAATTATGATAAATAAAAAAAGTAATGCTTTGTCCATTTAAATATAAAAAATATATTCAAAATTTCATTGCCTTATAAAATGCTTTAAAAAAGTTTGCAAAAAAATGTGATACAGACTACCACTTTACGGTGTTTGGTTCACATGCGATGCCGAAGCTTTAGGCCTAAGCCTCAGTTACAATGAAATGTTCATCAAAATGAGTAACACCACTTGTTTCTACAGGGATTTACGAATAATGCGCGTTTGAGTTTTAGATATACATCATTCCGCTATCCATAAACAAAAATATTTGAGACTTCCAGGCATTTAGCTGAATATTTTTGAAAATGGCAACCAATTGATTGGAAATTAAAAAATCAAAATTAGTCAACCAAATATTTGATTAAATAAACAACCTCATAAACAATATATACTTAAAATTTTACTGATATTGAAATAATGGCCATAAAAAAATTTAATTTTTTAATAATGCTTCATTCTGTAAATTTTTAAAACTGTTAAATAGAGTCACATGCATTGCTAAATCTTCATTTCGTTTCATACAACCGATAGAAGTAAATATTCGTAAATTTACTAATTAAATTTAAAATTTCAAAAAACGCGATAATTTTAACAACATATTTTTAAAATACAACAAAAATTTAAATAATTTTGTTGCCATACTGGCGAAGCGAAGAGAAAAACAGGTGGGTGCATTTTATATTAACATAGTCTTACATTGACTTTCAGCTCAAAATTTGCAAACCAAAAAATTGTAAAAATAGAAATTTTAAATCAATGTTACCTATTAATATTTGTATTCGAATTATTTTTTGTTAAAAGAATATGCAAAATAATAAAACTGTACAATTTTGTGTAAAAATAATAAAGGTTGGCAAAAAAAGTCAATATAATTAAGATCCTATTCCATTTCAAATTCTGTTGCACAGAGCAATCAGTGCAAAACGCAATTAAAAATATTAATAAATTGTAAAGTAAATTATCTTACTGTCTTAGTAAAAACAAAAATAAACTCTCAGAACGTGTTTAAGAAATAATAAGAAATCTTGAAAATAAATATGTATATAAATTAATCAAAATTTATTATAAATTAAAATCAAAATCTTAGATTTTACAGTGCGGAAGGAAGTAGAACTGGGAGCAAAGCCGTCTCGTCACAGTCATGATAATGAACAAAAAAGGTATAAAACAACTTTACAGAAATTCGGCAAACCATAAATAATGTAAGAAATAGTTATGCTAAAGTTTTAATAAAAACAAAATAAACTAAATGGGGAAACATATGAGTTTTATAAGTATCGAGTTATTTATCGTCAACAATAACTTTAAATAATGAATGCTCAATTCTTTTATACCATAAAAATAAATTTAATGTTTACCTACAGTTTTAAAACAGCAATTTTAATCGATAAATATTCAAAATGAGCAAAAACTAAAGCCATAAAAGCAAATAATAAATCAAACCTTTTAAAAAAATTTAAAAATTTTTCAGTAATATGTATTTATATAGAGCCAGACGTGAGTCAATGACTGTTGTTCCCGTGGGCGAGGGCTCACCTCCTATGGCCTGCCATGGATAACCAGCGGACTCAGTTAAACTACAACACCCCGGATGGAAACCCGCGTTGATGGCAGCATGATGTGTGAGCGTTAGCATTATGTCTCCGTAGACTGCCTACACCAGTTTCGCGCAGACTGGAAGCCCAGACATTCGCACCACATAATACGGGAACCAAACAAAAAACCTCGCCTAAAAAATATCATAAACCTATAATAAGGAAAACAACAAAAGACTTAACAGATATTATAAAAGTACAAAACGTTCTACTCCGAAAAATAAATAACTTAAAAAAAGAAAGTATGCTGAAAATGAAGCTAAAAAAAGTTTGTTACAATAATTATAAACCCGATAATCAGCAATTTTGTATGAAGAAAAAATTCAACATTTTACATTTTAATTCACACAAAATCAAAACCCCTAATACATAAAAATAATTTTAAAAAAGTGAAAAATTAATTTTTAAATAAATTTAAACAAAAATTTTAACTTACATCTATCAATTTTTCAGAAGAAGTATTTGCATTAAATTAACTAAATTGCTTTAGTTGTAAATTTTCAATAAAATAAAAACATCTAATTAAAAGAACAAAATTCGAAAACTAAAATTATTAAATAAGTTGACAGAAGATCAATAAATACTAGTGATGCACGAGAGTCTCGGTCTCGTGTCTCGACTCGAGAAAAGTCTCGGGTTTTTTTGGGTCTCGGTCTCGAGTCTCGGGTAGTTGGTCTCGAAAATCGAGACTTTTTTACACCCCTAAAGATAAAACGAAAGATAATGTTTTTTGCAAATTTAGGCACATTTTCCTAATTGAATTCACTAAAACTTTAATTTTTTCCCAGCGGCGCCGTCGGACCATTCCTCTTCCTAAAAAACTTCAAAAGAATATGCCGTATTTTTAAAATTTAGTTGCGAATCTCTTAACAAATTGTGTTAAAAATTCAAAAATTTTTGGCGGCGCCTATCGGCACCACCGAGCCCCCCCCCCCCGCCAAAGTAAAGCAGAATCCGAATGGAAGGAGTCCGGCAATGCTGAGAGGCGCCGCCGGTAAAATGTTTTGACTTTTTTTGATGGAATTTGTTAAGAAAATTGGCACGAAAATGATTAAGGTTTGCCTTGGAAATTGCGGTTAAATTTTTAAACACTATTTTCATAAATTGAAACTTTTAGGAGCTAAAATAAAATTTTACGTGTCCCTCTAGTCAATCGAAGTCTGCAACAATCTTGTCATTCCAGTGCGACAAATGTAAACAATGGGCGAATGCCAAAACCAAATTTGTGTGTTGTGAAAGGTAAATGTAAATGTGTTGAAATGGAAATAATAAATGATCTATTTTTATTAAAATTTATTTTTTAATTTAAAAAATATTTAAATTCTTTTAGATTAACATCGATTTTGAGTTTGGCATCGTCAATATGATAAAAAGCAAAAATTAACCGACAGCTAGATGTTTTTTAAAGTGCGAAAATATCAAGCAAACTCAAAGCCATGTTTAACGTTAATTCTAAATACCAAATAAATTGAACTATAACTTTAAGGCAAAGTTACAAAAATGGCTGTCGACGACAAATTTTTTAACAAAAATATTTAAGATAATATGTTTCAAGATACTTATTTTATATTAAAATTATTTGGCTTTATTAAAAAGAATTACTCAATTTAAAATTATCCTAAACCAAATATAAATTAAAACTAATTCCTAAGAGAACTTTACAAATTCAATATTTTGCTTTAAAGTTTTTCTAAAGTTACATAATTTTTAGCAGAACTAGCGCAACGAATGGCTGTGGACAAGGATTGCAAAATTGTTTTTAACCTCAGAGTTTTGGGGAGGGCTTAATAATAAAATTAGATTAAAAATAACATAACAAGTACAATATATTTTGTTAATAGATGGTCAGAGTGGAGCGTGGACGGAAACCCGGATTGTGAAACATTTAAACAGGACAGAAGCTGATAAATCTCTTTTGGATGCTATTTACAACTTAATGGATTCGAATATCAAGGCGCCAACGGATTGAAATAAGAAACAATGCCTTAAAATTTTATAAAAACATTTAAATATTTCACGAGAAACCCTTTAAAAATATTTTTTTAAAAAAACGCTGATTTTTACTATAGTTTGGCGAAATAAGTAAAATTCAAAGATTATTACTTAAATATAAACAATAAATAAAAATATTCACTAAGTTAACGGCTTAATCAAGCTTGTTTTTATTATATAAAAATATTAATTTGCATGCTGATTTAACAAAAGTTTGTCGCTATGTGTTAAACAGAAAATTATGAAGATAATAATTAAATTTATGCCAACAGCCTTATGAAAAAACAAATTCAAACAAAAACAAACTCGAAATAATGGAGGGCAGATATATAACGTTATAAGAAAATTTTATAAAATGAAAGCTAAGATATAAAATTGAGGAAAAGACTCGTAAAAATAAAGTGTGTAATCATAGGTGTAACAAAAACAATGTACGCTTAATGACCGGCGCGCGAGTCAAATTTGATCTCCGGTTAAATCACTAGTAATTAAAGATAGTGTTAATTTAATAAATTATTAATGCCCAAATTTAATACTTCTATTAAAATCAACTAAAATAAATATATATTGTCCGATCCATAGATGAAAAGTTATTGAACTAAACAAAAGAAAGCAAAACACATGTAAAACCATACAACAAAAAT
>MEIZ01000168.1:112865-134209 GCA_001723225.1 Globodera ellingtonae | reverse complement strand
ACTTCGTTGTTAAAGTTTTAGATGAAGACAAAGAAGTAGAAAGCATTATTTTATTTTATTTTACCCCGGCGGCCAGGCTCTGCCGAGGTGTTTTTTTATCGTGTCTTTTAAAATGTTATTTTTTGAGTTATTTCGTTGCTTCTGTGGCCAAACTCTCTCTAATTTTTATTTTTTGTTTGAAAATGCCTTTAAACGAATTTTTAATGGTCCTTTTCTTATTTCCTTTTAAACTTTGATTATTTTTTTATTTGTTATTTATTGAATTGCATTTTATGAACTTCATTATTTAGTGCCTTTTTTTTGTTTCTAGCAATTGGATTAAAGAAGAATAAATGTAATGCATTACAATAGTGTCTTAAGATTTTTCATCTTTTTACGGGCTAATAAATGTTTTAATAAAAATTCATTAATCTTTCTTTAATATCTTATAATGAAGTGCACCATGTTGGGGTTTAGAGTGTTTAGAATTGACGCATATGCGTGTTTATTTGTTGTCTATTATTTTTAATAATCAAATATTACGACTAATGAATTATTTGAAAATTAGTCAATTTTACATATTTTTGAAAGATCTTTCATTGGGATTGATCCAAAACTTTATTTTTATTAAGATGAATTTATTTATATATTGTTTATGTTTGGCTTCCCATGTAACTTCATCCCGTTACAATTATGAACTGTCTTTTTCCCATCATATGCCTCCAGGTTTAACATTTATTGTTGTATAAAAAAATGTTTTTGCTCAGCACAATGTTGTCACTGTTTTCGGCTTCTTTTGAGTATTCAATAGTTGTGTATTGTTGAGTTTTTAAAACTAAGGCACAAAAAATAACCGCTTGCAATTCCAGTTTTTATTCTTTAGCAATACTTAAATTTCTAAAATTAATAAAAAAAAGGTTTCTTTACGTTTCAAATGCTAAATACTCAATATTATTAACCTTTTTCGAACTTTTTTCTTTTGTTATTTTTTTAAATATTTAAGTAGTTGATAAGTCCGGCTTTTCCAATAATTCTTGATTCAAAAACAATTTTGAATTTAAAAATAAATTTTTTTTATATGGGATATTTTTCCTTAACTCAGCTTGTCCTTTCGATTTACGCGATATGAAAATTTATGTAAATAGTTTTGGCCTGTGAGTTGTTTGCTAATTCCGATTAATAGAGAGTTATTTTATTGTATTTCAATTTTTTTTGAAAGTTTTGTTTTATAGTTAAATCAAATATTTGTAATTATTTTATTATTTACTCAAGTAGGTTATAAACTCATACATCCGTTTTAAAATATATGCATCAACTTTTTTAAATTTGGTTCGATTAAAATATTTTAGTTTTGGACCACCTGTAACAAAAATCATTTTTTACTCAATTAATAATTTAGTTTTAAATAATATAATAACTGATATAATAATAATTAGATTTTAGGTTCTGTTTATATTATTTTTCTTAAGCAATTAAATACTTTTGCCTTAGAACAATTGGTTTCATAGCAAGCACTTACAATTAATTGAATTTGAATTTTTAAAAAGTTTAATATTTTGATTTATCATAAGTTTGTTGTAATAAAAATTGATATTTAGTTTAATGAATAAATATAATTTTATGTTTAATGATAACAAGAGGTATGGTTTGTTTAATATGCCGAAATTTCATGAATCTGATTTAGTTCAAATTATTTGATAAATGAGCATATTCGTTGGAAGTTCTTGGTGCAGCCTTCTAATTGCTCGTGGAATGAAAGGCAAAATTTGTAGAAAGTTACATTTTTTAACTTTATTATTTTTAATATGCTTGATTTCTTATAATTCTTTTATGATTTTAATATTTTTATTAATTTTACATAATTTATCAATTCATTTAAAAAGCTACTAAGAATAAATAACTTTGCACTCGTGTTTGTTTTCAAATTATAGGAATTAGACTTACATATTACTTTACTTTATCTTTTATTCTTGATCATCCTTTAGTTTTTTATTCTATCGTTAATTGATAATTTCTATAATTCAAAAGTAAACTTAGATTAAAATGATTTTTAAAAGTTAATCATTTTTCTAATCAGAAAAATTTAAAATTTATTTACTTTGCGAATATTTTTTTAATAGTTAATATTTTATAAATATAATATACTATCAGCAAATTAATAATTTTAGATTTACTTTCAAAATTTAAAAGTGTTTCATAAATTATCAATTTAAAATTAACAGTTTAATAATTCTGCCCCTTGTGAGGCTCCAATCAGCTTATGATTTGAGTTCTTTGGCGTCTTGGTTGGGCCAACAATTATTTCCATTTAAATAATAATTATTCATTATCTTCCCATACAATTTAGCATCTTTTTTCATAATTGCTTAATATTTGGTTGTTTTTTTGCATTTTTAATTCCTAATTTTCTGAATGTCACGTTTATTTGGTCTTCCATTCTGGGGCATTTTAAATAATTTTTATTCAGCTGTTCAATTGTGAACATTTTACTAGTCTTTAATAAACAATTAATAATATTAGTGACAAATAATTTTATACACAAATAAATTCGCATCGTTTATTTATTCATGTTTTTATTGATGGAAATTAACAGTTATTCAAAAAATTTAGATGAAGATTTATTTACTCAACTTGCTTTTTTGCTGCTTCAAAAGTCGAGGTATATTTGCCATTGACCTAATGTGTATTTTTTAAAATAATTTTAATTAAAGTTAATCACAACAATGCAATGAAAAAAATTCATCGGAAATTATATAATTAAATCTATTTGTATTTTTGTTATCAACAGTTTATCACTTTTCCAAGTTTTTTCTTAAATTTAAATTGGTTTTAAACTTGATTTAATAATTATATATTTTTTAATTGTTTTATATAGTTTTTATTATATACGCGACCTTTCGTTTTTTTTAAAATAAGTATTCATTCGAATTGAGTTATTTTTTAAAATATTTTGATTTATCATATTGAAAATTAAACATTTAATTGTTTTGCTCTAAAAAAATAATAAAATTGATTTTGTTCAATATTCTTGTGCAATTTATTTTAATAAATTTACCTTTAAAATATTTGTTGAAGGCGTCTGAGCATAAATGGCAACAATAACAATCTGGCAACTCAGACAGAAGATATGCCCAAAATTTTCTATCGTTTGCACAGCTTTTTGAAACAAGCAATTATTCAATTCAACTAACAAACGACTAATTTTTATTAAATTTTTGTTGAAAATTGTCATACCCTATCTTGATCAGTTCTGATTAGAAATGAACTAACACACCACAACAAAAATCTGATTAAGCATAAGAAGTAAATCATTTGCAGCTTTTAATATTCAATTTTAATGAAAACCCAATAATTAATTTATCGATCAATTTTTCGCAATATTTATTTATATTTATTCCACTAATCATTTCTGTTTTCAGTTATTTTTGTATAAGATCAAATGGATAAATTCAACCAGCATTATTAAAAAAAGTTGAATCTGATCGGTATCTTCCATGAACTGGGAAAACGTTAGTGGGCTAGGAGCGGTGGCCGCGCTTATGTCCATGGCGAGGGTTAGAGACGCCAAATTAAACATCCTCTGCGAGTTAATTAAGCTTAAACATTAAAATTGTTTATAAGAATACTTTAAGATAAACACACTTTTGAAAACAAATTTAACAAAAACAATAAGACAAAAAAATCAAACAAAAAATTCAATCGCTTCACTAATCTGAGAATGTATAAAAAATTTTATTATAAAATAAAAAAATATGTAAAAACATTAAAATCTAATAAATATTATAATAATTTTAAAAGTGAATGAAGAATTTTTTTAACGAACTTAAAAAACAAATTAACCCAAATCTCACCCACAAACTCTCGTTATATATTCAAAATTCAACTTTAAAAAATACCGAAATAAAATTTAAACATTTTAATTCAAAAATATTTTTTTACAATATCTAATATTTCTTACTGCCATCCGATGAAACAATACAGAAACAAAAACAATTAGCTAAAACGAATAAACGTATCTTAACATACAAACGCCCTAGTTATTTAGGTTTGTATCCAAATTATGGCAATACAA
The DNA here is from genome assembly GCA_001723225.1 of Globodera ellingtonae. Lineage (NCBI taxonomy): Eukaryota > Metazoa > Nematoda > Chromadorea > Rhabditida > Heteroderidae > Globodera > Globodera ellingtonae. The sequence continues at coordinate 130,158 of MEIZ01000168.1, read as the reverse complement.
TTAAAAAATAAATCTTTTAATGCATAGTTAAATAAAATATATTTAAATAATTTTATTTTAATTGTCTAAATCTAGTTTCAAATAAAAAAATGAATAAAATAAATTTAAAAGTAAAGTTAAAAGACTTGCCACGCTTAGAGCAACCATTAAACCGAAACCTACACAAGATAAGGAAATTTAATTCATTATAATAAATACGGGTTCGAACTTATTTTATTTCCAAAACCGTTTCAGACAATTAAACTAAAAAATAAAATTTATTTGAATATTGGGAAAATTAAAAAACAGAAATATTAAAGCAATAAATTGAATAAGTTGAGTAATGGTATGCAAAATTGTACTAAATTATAAAAAAACAACTTTTATCATACAAACAAACTGCTTATAAAAAAAAAGTTAAAGTTAATTTAAGTAATTAACACTCCGAGCTAAGAAGTATGCCTAGGGTATAGAATTATTCAAAGCAACGGAGAGAATCATTAAGCAATGTAACATCGTCACTGGCGTAGGCTCTATTAAAATTTGAAAAGAAAAATTAAAACGCAAATAATGATAAGCTCCTAAAACGCGATTAAATACAATTATTACAAATAAAAAAACAATTATATTGAAAGCTTAAAAGGAACTAATAAAAACTTTATAATTTAACAAACAAGAAATTATTAATAAAATTAAAATAAAATTTTTTTGTTTGCAAAATTTTATTGAAATGCAAATATCCTAAAGATGTAAACGGAAATTATGAAATATTTTTTATTCGAATTTAGGCTAATTTGCAAGCTAAGCATCGGAGAATATGAAAACGGGGATTCCTGCAAATGGACGAGAGGTGAACCATTTTGACTGCAGTTTTATGTAAAATAAAATGTCAACTTCGTATCTTAATTATTCGTGCCTAACACAAAAGTTAGCTTCTATATTTACTTCAGAAAAAATAATTAGTTAAAGTACAACTGAATACAAAAACACATTACAATAAAACTATTCTGAGTAATTGAACATAAATATATAAATAACTAATATAACTCAAATGGTCTCTAAGTCGTTATGAATTTATATTCAAAAACATAAATGAAATTAAAAGAATAGTTTTAGCATATCGACTACCAATTTTTGTTAAGTTGGGTATGAACACATATTACGCTATTAATTATAATTATCGAACGAATAAAATATGCGGAGCTGAACGAACAATCATTGAACTCATCACCAACGTGCAAAAGATTTACAATATAAAATGATTTTACTTGTTTTTTAAATATTATATTTAAATGGTAAAAGCGAATATATAAAAACAATAATTAAATAAATGCATGGTAAATTTGTTTATTAATAACAACAATATATTTCCTATTTTTAATTTATCAAGTATTTCGTTCAATATGATTTAATATACAAAAAATCATCATTTTTCTCACCATAAATTAACAATTGATTCTGCCAAAACATAAATATCCCAAAAAAACAAATTTATCTTTGAACTGTTTTCCGAAATAGCTATTCCTCCAAAACGACACTGAGTCGGTATGTGGCCAGAGCACGTTAAAACAATTTGCGCCAAAAAGTAGGCGCCTTCTCAAAATAATTACAATTCAAAACAAAAAATGTTAAACATTTTAAATTATTATCAACGAGAATAAATTTAATCTTACTTCCTCCATTGTTATATTTAAGAATAAAACAATAGTAATCTGTGTCCGTACACCAAGCAACGGAAATGGACTGATAAATAGATATTCAAACCTATTTCTAAATTTTATAATTAACTGTTAAACATAAAATAATACAGAGAATTTATTGCAAAACTTAATTTAAGATAAACAAAAAATTGTTTCTAATTACTTATTAACTCATTAACAATATCTCCGAGGAATTTTAGCAACAATTATGTTACTTTAACTGTAATTTAATTAATAAAAAAACTCCAATTAAAATTGAGCAAGGTAAACGAAAAATTCAGTTCCAATTAAAGAATGTTAATTTTTAACAATTTAAAAAAATAAATCAAAGTTTGTTCAACCAAATATAAATTCATTAAATATTACAATACCTATCAATATTTTTTTATTCGTGTAAATTAATTACGGCATTAATAAATCTAACAAATAAGTTAATTGTTTATACCTTTCTAAAACTTATTGCATGCAGAAGTATTGGCTTAAAAACAAATTGATAATAATTAGAGTTTAAAATATCTTTGAATAAACAATACCCGGAATCTAAAATCTAAGTGTAAATAAAAATAAAACCTTTTATGTAGTGAAATTGTGTCTAGATAATTTATTATGTCTCATCGGCCAGGCTTTTAATTGCACACGACAATTTTAGTATTCGATTTTAATTTTATTTGGTTTTGAATTTAATTATATAGATGCAAAAAAAATTCATTGGTACCATGTGTCCTAAAAGCTTTCCAATCGTGAAGAAATAATACCAATTCAATAACATAATTTTGCGCACGGAATAATGGAAAGGTTCGATTAAATTTTAAAATGTAAATAATAATCAAGCTTTCAAGAGCAAATGACCAAATTAAAGTATAGAAAAAAACCTTATTAATTTAAAAAAAACAAATGCAATTATTGGAAAACAAATTTTTTTGCTAATTTCATAGAGTGAATATAAATAATTCCAAATAAGAATAATAAAATACTAGAAATTGTGATACAGACTAAACTTCAATTTATTTTCTCTAAAAATATTAATAATTAAATTTAACAATAGGTAAGTCAATGTTTCTGGTTAAGTGCGTTGTTTCAAATACTTTTCTAACACGCTAAAATCCAAACTAAATCCAAGATTTACTAAATGCATGCGCTTTCATTAAAATTAAAGCGCATTTTTCTTTTTAATTCTGTAAACTAGATTTTAAGTCGCATATACAAACACAATAAAATATAACGATTTATAATTGTTGTATTAATAAATAAATTAAGAGTTTGTATTAATAAAAACATTTTATAAAATCAAATTAAAATTTTGTATGCCAAAATTAAAAACAGTCTTATTAGCCTCTGTGTCAAAGATAAAACAAAAGTTTTGATTAAATGCCAAAAATTAAATTTAAAGAAAATCAAAAATTATTAAAAAAAATTTTCAATAAATAAAAACTAATATAAAAAAATTGTAAAAAAAGATAAAAAAAATCATGTTTACGCAAATAATAAATAAACATAAATTAGAATGTTTAACTTCAAAGACATTTTTAATAAAAGTAAATATATCTCACTACAATAAAAGATTAAATAAAAATTGCGCCGGTCTGACAAAATTGTTAAAATTTAAAACAATTCTTGGGTCCAGATTCATCTGTGAGCTTGTTCATGCTATGATCGGGTCAGAATGTTGTTTCTTTGTCGCGGGCGTTCTTATTAAAATATTAACATATAACTTGCTTTACAAATCTGAACAGTGTAACTGTGAAAATAAATATACCGCAATCAAGAATATTAGTCACTAAATAAAATTAAAATTCAATAAGTTTAGTTTAATAACAATGGTTAAATCATAAAAAATTAAAAAGAAATTGGCCATTTTTAAAATTATGATTTTTTTTTCTTAACAATCGAGTTAAGTGGAACGATTCTCCTCATTTCTATCAATTTTGATTTGAAAAGGGGTAAAACTTCAGATGGTATGTATTGCAATCTATTTGAATAATCATTTTTTATTTTAGAAAGAAATTTGGTCCAAGTAATACTTGAAGTCAATCTTCACAAAAATTTGCTGGGTCATAATTTTTGTTGAAATTTGCTGTGTTTTTTAATTAATTTACATACCGACTTTTTTAGTTGTAGTTATTTATTCTAGGTTGTGACATTATTTTTTATTTTTGGCTCGAATCGAAGGAGCTTTTGTATTTTAAAATTGCCAAATAAATAATTTTGTGTTATTTATTTAGTCTTGTTCCCTTATTTTGTTTAAACATCCATCAAAGCATACTATTGCTGTTAATTATAAGATTAAAAAAATATGTAAATTACATGTTATAAAATTTTTTGTTCTTTTATTTAGCACCAATTAAGCGCAGGGTAAGGGATTTACCAGAGTGATGCAAGTGGCATGGAAAAGTATCATTCATATATTTTGGTTTTTGCTAGAAATTTTTAAGGTTATTATTTATTTTTGTTACGCTTGTTGCGGGACGCTTTTGTTAATTTTCAATGGCACATTTAATAAAAATCAAATTATTCTCCTATTTCTGCATCATGCAAAGCATGTATCTTCAATACACTTGGCCCGATCCGCTTTTTTGTTGTTTTTGGTACTCTTAATTTTTTGAAATATCATTATTTAAAAAATCAACAAATAAACTCCTTGTTTTAATGTATATTTTTTAAATTTTTGCAAAATTTAATATAGAGCAATTATTTTTAGAAGTGTTGTTTTTTAAATTTTAAAATATATCTTTGATTTAAATCACTTAAATTGTTCTTAAATTAATATGTCATAATTTATTATAAAATTGTCTAAAGGAATGTTTTTGTCCTAGATAATAGTTGCAAAAACATCTGTGATAATACTAAATAATTTAATTAGTTTATTTTATCTAGGTTATAGCATTCAAGCGGCGCAATTAAAATTTGATAAAATTTTATTATTATGATATGCACCACCACTTGTTGAATACAGTTAATTTATGATATTTGGCAATATCCATATTTTAAATTTTACCTTTTTTATTATTATTTTTAAAGTAATCGTGCGAAAAAAATGACAAAGCGAGTCAATAATGAACTTTAATTTAAAATTTAGGTATTTTGTTTTGTAAAATAAAATCAATATTTTCCAATTAGAAGAGCGCGTTGCTTGGACAATAAATATTCGATGTATGATACGAAGCTGTGATTAAATTCTATTGACGGTTATTTTGTCATCATTTTAATCGTGTTGGCGTCTGCTCTTGAAAAAATGTCAACTTTGGTTGCTTAAAGTTTCAAAAGAACATGTTAATCAAAATGATTATTTTTCGTATTTCCAGCCTCCACCTACTTCGACCGCTGCCGAAAATGACCAGCTGGTGTCTCGACGTCCATCCATTTTTAGAGTTTATATTTATAGCGCCGCTACCGAGATAATAGGACATCGAAATTATGTAATTCATTAAGTTGGCTATTACTGCATTTAAGCTCGTGAAATTCATTCGTATTACCCATGGGTATTTTCCCATTTGAAAAAGCCAGATTGGTGTTTATTTTATGAAGAATTTATAATTTAATTTAAACCTAATAAAGAGAAAAAATATTTATTTAATTTTATTTGGACTCAATCAAACATTCAAGTTAATTCTTTCTATTCATGCTTGCTTAAGAATTAAAAATCAAAAGTAGTTATGTTATATTAATAAAGGGTTTAGATTGTTAAAGTTTGTTTCATTTTAACATTTAACAATATTAAGAATTAATTACTTTTAAATTTTACGAGGAATTATCATTATTAATTAGTTTAGAAATTTAAAATTTTAATCATTTTTAACATATTTGTTAGAATATGAATTAAAATAAATTGGTTTTTATTTAATAAAACCTGATGTTGCTCACCCGTATTATTGAATCTTTTTTGACACGGTTTTTAAATTTATATTTTTCTCTATAGAATGTTTGTTGCGACTTTTAACGCCAAAGATGTTATTTAAAATCCAAAAATGATTACTAAAAATTATAAATGCAATAGGTGATGTGGCACTTTTTGAAGTAATGAGTTTTATGGTCGTTAATTATAAAATGTGTATCTGAGTTTGCAATATATTCATTATAAAAATGATTTGAATAAGTAACATTTTTTAATTGTGTTTTTGAATAACTTTATATAAATATATGGAAAAAATTAACCAGCTTTCTTCACGTCAAATAATAATGATAATAATAATAATTCAGGAATTAAATGCGGTGAATCAACATCTGAACAGTTTCYTTCCATTCTGTTAAATTTTGAATGTTTTTTTAACTGTAAAACTATCTTTGCTTCATTTATTTTTATTAATTCAAACTTAAAATAATTAGTTTTTTTTCACAATTTTGAAAAGCTTTTATTTATTCATTCCTTGTATAGTTTTTTTGGTCGCGCTGCTCAATGTTCAATGTCAAAAACGGAGTGGTCTCGTCAGTACGATTCAGTGCAAGGAAATTCCATCAACTATCATAATATAAAATTGCATTAAAAAGCATTTGCATCCTCCGAATTTGTGTGATTACGAACCGGACGCAAACATTTGTTCAAAAAAAGATTCATTATGTGTTATAAAAATGAAATATGCTTTCAAGTATTCTCAACTCAGATTTACGAGAAACTCTCAAAACGAAAGGATTTGAAATATTGGCGTTTTGAACTTACAACAATAAAAATGATAACACGAAGCAAACTGATAAAATGAATTTGTTTCAAATTAATAAAATAAAATCGAGAATATAATATTTAAAATTTTTAATTTGAAGATAATCAAATTCTTAGACTAAAATCAAAATAATAAAATTATAATTATTATTATAATAATAATTTATGGAAAGACAGCGAAGAACTTTTTGAAAAATAGCTTTATCATAAAAACAACTCATCTATCAACATTGCAATTCAATAATATTTATTTAAAGAAAATCATTCACCAAAAGTTGAAGGTTAATTTTCAAAAACTAATTTGTACGAATTAAAATTTCAAAAATATTATTTATTAAACAATAATAATAAAAAAAGCAAATAGTAGTTTTACGTACCTTTTATATTTAAAAAAATTATTTTGAAAAAATAGCATTGTGTTGACGGGACAAGAGCAGCGTCCTTCAGGAAGCAGTCCTCAACCGCTACCAGTAGACGACTAATTCAATTCTCAGTCTTGGCTTGGATCTTCTGACAGACTCGATCTTATGGTATCTTCAGTGCAATTCTGAATTGAATGTTTTTAAAATAAAAAATAATAATAATTTATACAAACCCAAACACAACATGTATTGTTTTTACGCTCAATCAATTCAAATAAAATTAATGAAGAAACAGTATTGTACAAAATAAGTAATGCCTTTGGAAAATAGGTAACTAATTGTACAACAATGAACTGTGTGAGGTGTTAAATTAAATTGTTTAAAAATAAAGCGATATATAAAGTGAAAAAATTTTTATTATAAATTTTATAACGAATAAATATGTCTATTAATAAAAAACAAAGGTAATGATTTAAATGAACAAAAATATTTGAAACAAACTGTAAATCCATAACTTAATAATTGGAACGCATTTACTGTCAGTGGCATTAATAAGACATTTTAACATTTGTAAAAATATTATTTTTCAAATTTTAATGTTAATTTAAGTGATCAAGTTAAAGCGTTAATTTTATTACTTTAGTCGGTATTTGTGCATTAACTTCACTTGTTGTATAAATTATTAGATTATTCCTATGTTTTTTATTTTAACTTGACTCCAGGTTGATTAAATGTAAATCATTGATTATTATAAACAAGAATTTACGTTCTTTAATTTATTCTTTTGGTTGAATGCTTAAAGCCTTATTTTTTTAATCCAATGCTTTTGAGGTTGTATTTGTCGCTAAGTGTATGCCTTCACGCATTTCTAAAAAAATACTTCTGAGACGGACGGATCGCTAACTAAAGATCCGACAACAATTTTTATAATTTTTTAAATATAAATATTAGAAGAATCGCAGTTTTCACACTTTTGCCTGAATTCCTAGCTTTGCATGTATGTACTCACATTTGAATTTTAGTAATTTAAATGACATTTGAATGCCATTTTATTGACATTTGAATTTTGTTGTTACTTTATTAACATTTGCAAGATCTTGTTTTGTGACAATTTTTAAAAGAATAGACTCCGAGTTTTGAGCCTTAAAATCAAAATTTTTTTTTCTTTGCCAAAAATGCACCCCTAAAATGGCTTTTTTCTTAGACCAAAAAATCCGCCCTCCAAAGATTATATATCCGTAGAAACTTTTATTTTTGTTATTTTTTATGAAATTTAACAAAACATGGGAAAAATATTATATTTACAAATGTAGGAAGAAAATAATAAAGATAGACGGTTTTGAAAGTTTTAAGCAAATTGAATGGATTTGATCAGTTTTAGCACATTTTTTAGTCCCTATTTTGCCACTTTTTGGGGTTTTTCTTCCCAATTATTATCCCTATTCAAGTTTTCTAGTCCCTAATAATTTCGGCCCTATTTATGACTAGATTTTTTTTGTATTCTTTAAAAGCTTGAATGCGTTTTATAAATTAAAATATAAATCATATAATAGTTCTGAAGTTCTAAAATCCAGCGATGAATATTTACATTTTTACTTAAAATAGGAGGGTTCCAAGAAAGTGTGCTAATGTTTTAACTTTATCAAGATGATTTTAATCATTAGTATTAATTATTCTTTTTATCTAGATCATTTTGGATGTCGTATTGATAAATGATTACATCTTTTTTATTTTGATAAGTATTTAAATTGGAATATCAAGCAAACAATCTTTGTTTAATAATTTTATTTATTATTTAATTAGAGCAGGACTTTTTGACATCTTTATTATCATATTTATTTACCTTTTTGAACATTGTTTTTTTTAATTTGCTTGCATGTCTGCCAAAATGTTTTCACAATATGTAATGTGTGTTTTTTTAAGTTATTTTTATTATCACAGCAATATTAATAACATTTTTTATTTTAAAGAGATAACTAAAGTTTTTTTTAAATATGCTATTTATTTATTTAATATCTTTCTCCAGATTTTTAAGTTTCAAACTAGCGGTTTTATCGACAAGACATTTTCCCAATTACATATTTAACAATACGAAGTGGTGCTCAAAAAGGAATTGTTTCTTAAAATGTATATTTAAATTAAAGTTTGTTTCATTTTAACATTTAACAATATTAAGAATTAATTACTTTTAAATTTTACGAGGAATTATCATTATTAATTAGTTTAGAAATTTAAAATTTTAATCATTTTTAACATATTTGTTAGAATATGAATTAAAATAAATTGGTTTTTATTTAATAAAACCTGATGTTGCTCACCCGTATTATTGAATCTTTTTTGACACGGTTTTTAAATTTATATTTTTCTCTATAGAATGTTTGTTGCGACTTTTAACGCCAAAGATGTTATTTAAAATCCAAAAATGATTACTAAAAATTATAAATGCAATAGGTGATGTGGCACTTTTTGAAGTAATGAGTTTTATGGTCGTTAATTATAAAATGTGTATCTGAGTTTGCAATATATTCATTATAAAAATGATTTGAATAAGTAACATTTTTTAATTGTGTTTTTGAATAACTTTATATAAATATATGGAAAAAATTAACCAGCTTTCTTCACGTCAAATAATAATGATAATAATAATAATTCAGGAATTAAATGCGGTGAATCAACATCTGAACAGTTTCYTTCCATTCTGTTAAATTTTGAATGTTTTTTTAACTGTAAAACTATCTTTGCTTCATTTATTTTTATTAATTCAAACTTAAAATAATTAGTTTTTTTTCACAATTTTGAAAAGCTTTTATTTATTCATTCCTTGTATAGTTTTTTTGGTCGCGCTGCTCAATGTTCAATGTCAAAAACGGAGTGGTCTCGTCAGTACGATCTCCGCAAATATTAATTGGGTAGATATATTTCTTACAATGTTTTTAATTTAAAGCCTTATTTTATGATTTTTTATTTCAATCAAATTTATTTATTTATTTTTGCTGCACTTAAAATTTTAAAGAAGTCAATTGCTACCAAAGCTGCGGCTGAGCACTCATTGTATACTTCTTTAATATTTTGAAATTAACAAAATTCACGACATTTTCTAATTTTGTTTAACAATCTATTCAATTTGAGTGTTTTTTGTGTGACACACATTAACATGTTAGAGTGCGTGTTTTTTGTATCGCTCGCATAATAGCTAGGCAAGGCTTTTAATATTTATTTCTGCAATTCTTTTTTACTTATTTTATATTTAATGAAAAAACATTTATGAATAACATTGCGCTCGAAAGCTCTGAGAAAATGAAAAAATGCAAAGCTACCTAACTACTTAAAATACAAATTGTAAATAAGATTAAATATTAAAATATACTTACTGCCATAGGCCATAAGAAATAAAAAATATTAAATGATTACAAAAACAACAAATATGATGGCTGGATTGAATATACTTAACTATGAAAAACAAATTAGTGAAAATATTTGATATTGTATAATATCAAAAAGAACACTTATAAAAATTGTGAGAGAAATGAAAACCCGATGGAAATTGACGACCAATAAACACTTTCCAATAAAGACAGAATGAAAAAATAAACAGAATGGCAATAAAACACAATAACTAAATGTTCGGGAATTTGGCAGAAAGTGTACAGATCGAAGAAGGTGTGGCGGAAATGCGTTCATATGCAAGAAAATAATTATATACACACCACATATATCAAAATAGACAATGAAATAAAGAATGACAAATATAAATAAAATAACAATGAAATAATAACATTTAACAGAAAAATTACATTTTTATTTTAAATAACATTGCTAAATTTATAAACAATGACTCAAGTGTGTAGTCTAATATCCATTTTCACGGTCTTCTGTGTCGCTTACTTTGGCATTTAAACGATGTGATTACAGGCAAAATGGTATCGGGTGTATGAGAGCTGGGGTTGAGACAACATTATCAGTTTTTATTAATTCCCATMTCTTACACCAATATCCAAAAAACGCGCATTTTTATTATTTAATATTAATAAAATTTGATTAATAATTACGGATTAATATAGTTTCAACATTAATATTTTAAAGATTTGGCAATCGGGCAATAACGATTAATCTTGTATTATTACTTATTACTTATAATTAGTAGTGTGTTGAGGGTTGGTTGACACAGGCATTCCTTGAACAAATGGGTCATATGTGCTATTGGACAAAAGAAACGTTTGAGCAATATGTTGAAAAAATGGAKCACTCTCACCAATGGGTGTATGTTGATAATTGATAAAGCAGATTATAASTAAAATGAATTGATAAAGCAAATATAATTAAATTAATAATTACATTATTTTCAAGTCAGAAAAATTTAAAAAATAAATTAAAAACCTCTTGAGCGATTCAAAAACTAATCGAAAAGTGAAAGGCGGGAAGCGTCAAAAAGAGCAAGGAGGGCGCACATACATTCAATAGCCTTATTTAATTTTAAAACTTTAAAGAATACAGAATAAACTCATGAAAGCTTAAAAAAGTAAAAAATTGTTTATTAAATTGTTACTCAAACATAAATGTTGTGTGAGATGATAGCGAAGAGGTGGGGCAAAGAATGTATTATTTGTAAATAACATCCATTCATTAATTAACGATTATTTAATTCACTTTGTTTTAATAAAAAGTGAAACTAACGACAACATTTTTATTATTGAGCAAAATTATTGGAGATTGCCTACTTTTAAAAATAATATTTAATTTGTAAAATTGATTATATGTAAATGTTCGATATTTAAATAAAAAAGTCTACAAAAAAAGAAGGTCCTAGCAACACAACCGTCCGTTCASATAGCACGCCGGCMCAGKTCAAGGCTTGATTAAATAATATTATGCAGTTTTCAAAATTTCAAACACGTATCTGTAGAATTTGGTGTAAATACAAAAATTCATAAAACGGGTTGAATTTGATAAAATTAAAATATAATATTTACAACATCCAAATAAAATTCCATTCACAGCCGATTTGCTTAACCCATTTACAACTTTATCATTAAATTAATTGCTTGCACAACAAAACGACTTATTTGAAGTTGAGTTTAGAAAATTCTACGCAGATTATGAGCATGAATTCCAAAGATACAAAAACCTGCTCTAAACTGATAATATTTGCTTTCTGAAATGAAGAAAAATAAATAATTATTTAAATAAAATTATTTCAAAGTTCAACCAATATTAAATTTACCTATGTTAATAAATTGTAACAATTATTTATCTCTAGTTAAAAATAAAAACAAAATGAATTAAGATTTTAAATAATATATCAAAAAATACTCAAAAGTATTTAGCGATATAATATGTTATTCTCAAACCAAAGACAAAGAAGAAATTAAATACGCAAATGTAAATGCACTTAAATATGAAGACTTTAATTACAAAATAAATTCTCAACCAATTTATTCAAATTTTTCAAATAGTCCAAGTTGAATTTGAGGGTTGTTATCAATTGGTCGACGATTACTAATTTCTGAAAAAAGCGTCGTATTCAAATCTGTGCTATTGCATTTCAAGAAAAAAATTTTTATGCTTTAAAATTTATTTGATAAAACAAAATAACAAAAAACAACAAAAATGTTAAAATCCATAAATTATTAAATTAAAATGTACAAGTTTATTGCTTATGTAATAATAGAACATATATTTATTAGTTTAATATGCATTTAATTTAATCCCTTATTTGTATAAGCAGAAAAGGCCAAGGCCGTGTAAGGGCGGTGTTTGAATCGTGAATTTTGTGCCACTAAATCTAAACATTGAAATTAATACATCAAACAAAGTTAACACTTAAAATATTTAAAAATAACTAATTATTAATTCAGAATTCAGAATTCTTACATAAAACTAAATTCAAACAAAATTTACACCTCTCTTTTATTCCCAAAAATAGACAGCTTGTAATTTATAAGCTATTCAATACATTTTAAGAATATGCAATAATCTACAAGCGCATACTTTATCTTGCTAAACGTGCCACAACCCGTAACGGTTCTTTTCGGGTTTAAAAGACCGCACAAATTTAAATTTAAAAAAAGTCACCATTATTTTTACAAATTTATGAAAATCCTAAAGTTTATTTTATAAAGGTTTCTAATTTAATCAGAGGAATTTTGATGAACATTTATACTAGGAAGTTCCTTTTTAAGCATTGAAATTATCATTAATTAAAATATTTATTATCAACAATGGATGCAATTGCCAAAATATTGATAATAGTATAAAATAAATTGAATAAAAACTGGTTCAGACTGGTTAGTTAATCGGTTCAAAAAAATCTAAACCGCAACAAGACGCACTTGTTTATAAGATATTATAAAACATTAATAATTTTTATTAAAACATTTAATTTATTAGCCGTAAAAAGATGAAAAATCTTAATAAGCAACAAAATATAATGGTGATTAACAATATATTGACACTATTGTAATGCTAACCTTTATTAAATATAAATAATTCTTTAATCCAATTGTTAGAAACAAAAAAAGGCACTAAATATAAAATGCAATTCAATAAATAACGAATAAAAAAAAATAGTTTAAGCCAAGTTTAAATGGAAATTAAAAAAGGACTATTAAAATTCGTTAAAAGGCATTTTAAAACAAAAAAATCAATTTTTATGATTACGAGAAGCAACCTCATCAAGAAACAATCGTCAGCATCATGCCATAAGGTTTAAACTTCTCCACATTATTAAAACATTTTTCAATTTTTCTTATTAAAATTTTACAAAAAGAACACATCAAAAGGTGAATTACAACTTATTCCCTGAAATAAACTCAGAAAATACCACACGCGAAAACGATTTGAGCAATAGGTATATGCTTTAATGTATTAATTTTAAAAAATTGCTCAAAACAAAAAAAGACACTAAATAATGAAGTTCATAAAATGCAATTCAATAAATTTTAACGAATAAAAAAAATAATTTAAGCAAAGTTTAAAATAAAATAAAAAAAGGACCATTAAAAACTCGTTAAAGAAGAGAGAGGTTGCCCGCCGAAGTAAAGAATAATAAAATATTCATCTTTCTTAATATTGTTCTTGCAAATAAAAAAGTTATTCAACATTAATTTAATCATAAAAGATTCTTAAAATTTAACTTACGGCGCACTTAAATGTATGTAAAATGAATATTAATTTGTATTAAATAATTAATAATATAATTTAATTATAATTATTAATAAACAAAATAAAATAATTAAGTGAAATATATCGTTAACCTATTCATAATTGCGTTCTTTTCCGTGCGTATGGTACTAATATTAATGGACCTGTTGATATACAAACCCAAATATCAAATCAAAAACTTAATAAAATAATAATAATGAATTAAAGATAAGAAAAAAACTCCAAATTAAAGCTCAGGATCAACAACATGACTGTTGTTTTTGTGCTCTGCTCGTTCAATTCATAATAAATATTTGTTCGCTTTATTTTAAATAAAGCATTAAAACACGCAGGAAATAAATATCAAATTTAATATGATAGAGTTTCAACCGCTAATTGCCCCCATACATTGGCGAGGCTACAATAAAAAAAGATAATAATGTTTTTAGATATTTTTTATTAAATATTAAAGTATTTAATATCAAGTGTGCTACGAAATTACCGATTAACTAGGGGGCCGGAACAATCGCAGAAGAGACGACAGGAATAAACATTTTGAAGAGTTCATAGACTCAAACCTGCTAATTAGCCTCAATAAATACAGGTCATAAAATATTTTAATCAACATACTTTTGAACAAAGCCAAAATATAAATATAAATTATAAATAATTATAAAAAATATTTATAAACCAATAAACTAAGGCCGTTCATCTATTTAATTCAAAGTTGATGAGATAAAAAAGGAATTGATATAAATTTCGCAATTTTGATATGAAGTCACAGTTTAATGCAGCTAATAAAAATAATTATACTACAAAGTAATTTCAAAATATATTTCATATTAATATGACAAAAATTAAAATTAAAATCAACGGTCAAAGCTAAAGCGAGGCAAGTGAAGGGTGCATTTTATTATTAATAAAACATGCCGCTTTTAATTATGGTTCGAAAAAAGTAAATAAATATACATTCAAATTATTAACGATAAATTTAAAATTCCATTTTAATTACAATATGCTTAAAGCAGAATAATAAATAAGCACAGCCACTTTACTTGGAATTAATTCGATGCTGCAATTTTTTTCTGCAAGAAAAATAGTTGGGTTTGAGTGCTGTTTTGTACAAGTCCCGCAATTAATGCGTAAAACAAATTTAAACAAAAATGTAAGGTTTTTTTAGAGTTTTTGGAATAATTTTTATTTTTTTTTATAAAAATAAAATGTAAGGGTGAACTATAATTAATAAAATAAATTATTAAAATCAAAATACTGATGTGATGCACATAAAAAGACATTAATTAAATAAATATTAAAAGTTAATACCATTGGCAGACATTCGCATAGAGCCCTCGGAGAAAGAACATATTATTATGCAAATTCATCAGTTGTCAAGCGGCAACGAGTCAGGTATTAATGAGTTGATAAAATTGGTGGTTAATCGAGTGAAATTTAGATCAGTTAAACACAACATAGAAAATTCAAAAATTTTTTTATAATGAATATTTATGAGGCTGGCTAATTGAATATTAAAAGCTTAATTATAGACTATTTGTACATGCTTTGAAACAACAAAATTATAATAACGATTAATTGTAATAAAAATAAAATGTTAATCAAAGAACCGTAAATTTAAATTCTTTGAAACTAAAAAAAAAGAAGTAAAATTAATTGGTTATAATTAAAAAGCACAAAAGTTCAAATATAAATATCAATTACTTACTGTCTGTTGACCATTTACAATGTTTTTTTAATTTTTTATAAAATAACGCAGTGTCTTTTCCACTTCTAAAAGGCTATTTATCTAGAAATCTTCTAAGTTTAAAAGAAAATTTGATTCAAAAAACACACTGCATACGTTGAATTGCTTTGCCGGTCGTGGACGAAAGGCAGAAAGGCAAACTAGCCTTAATTAGGGAAAAAATATTTCAAACTTAATTGCCTATTAAATATTATAAAAGAATTTTCATGTTAAAAAATAATTATATAAATTTTTGAATAATGAAAAAAAAAATCATTTAGCTCAAAGGGCTGGAAAACGGATATGGGTACATAAAAAATATGAAAAAGTAAAGTAAACAAAATTAAATTATTTTTAAGTCTAGTTAACTACTCGACAATGAAATAGTGTCACTGCAGCTGTCGACGAGTTAATTAAATCGCAATGTTAACAAAAATAGCAAAAAATAGACTAAAAGCAATTTAATGGTTAAAAACAATTAAAAACAACCCAAAATTTACGCTATTTGATTATGAAAGACAAATTAAAGAAATTGATTAAAAAATTCGAGCCTTTGATATTAATATATAAATATATCGCATATTACCTTAAGCTAATAATGGATGATTCCCGGAATTTTCTTTACATTCCAAAGAGCCATAAAAGTTTGCTAATATAAAAAATCGATTTTTTTCCTTGCAAAAATCATTATTTTCTTGCTGATCAAAAAAAGGAAAACATTTTTAGTTTTGCTTTCAAATCACAAACATGAATTAGAACAATTTAAATATTTCAAAAAATATTTTTTAAATTTACAAACAAAAAAAAACAACTAATGAATGAATATTTAAAGCTTTAATGCAAATAACATAAAAGGTGCTTTGCCAGAACTAATCAGAATTGACTTAAATAGTCCCGAAGGTATTTGTTAACCACAATTTGAACATTCGTTAATATAATTAGTTAAAATAAATAAAACAAAGGCGAATTTTAATTTATTTATTGATATTTAAAAGCAAAATTTTAATTATTAAAGTATAGAGTTAAGATATTGGATAATGGAAAGGCGTATTTTGTTTAATGATTAATTTGTTTAACAAGTTATCTTTTTGAAAAACATAATGTCTGCACCAAAAATAATAAATCCATTTACATTAAATTTATAAAAAAATATATTCGTTACACACACAAACTGGTTAACGAAATAAAATTTGGATGAATCGACCTCATTTATTAACAGAGACCCGGAATTTTAAAACTATTATTGAACTGTAATGGAAATATGTATAAATGTTTAATGAAAATTGCATAAAACTTTTTAGTATAGTCAAAAAATAGATAAATAACACATATAAATAATTAAAAACTATTTATTAAAAAAATTTAAAATTTTTTTCTAAATTGCTCGATGTTGGCATTATTTTATTGTTGCATGAGAAGACACTTTGTAACTAATTTTTGTTATATAAACAAAATAATTGGACTTCTAACGCCCATTCGCGTTAAATTCTTCTTTCATTGTGTGAAATTTGTCAATAATTTTACGTTTTCGCTCATCTTCAGCAATATTTTCGGTTGAAGAAATTTCTTTAATTATTTTGTTCTGTTCTTCACCATTTTTGGCATTATTAGAGTACAGAGTCTGATCACTCTGGACAAATTGAACCCAATTCAGCTGATCAGCTTGGACAAATTGAACCCAATTCAACTGATCAGAAGCCTCCTCTCACAGAGTCTGATC
>MEIZ01000168.1:83323-112753 GCA_001723225.1 Globodera ellingtonae | reverse complement strand
ATTAATTTTAAACTTGACGTCTTTAACACCAAGTTTTATTACTGTAATTTATGATTCCTTTTAATCATTTTTAACTTGCTTTTAAACAATTTCCGTTTTAAAAAAACAAAAATGTGACCAATTATTTACTATATAATGAACAGAATTGTCATATTATATATCAATCAATTCTTTGTTTACGATTGCTGTTGAAAGTTCGAATAAATTTGTTTAACAATCCTTTTATGAATTTGATCATTACACAATTACTTTATTAGGTCATTTATGGTTTATATGCTTTTAAATGATAATTAATAATTTAATATTATATTTTTGTTACTTATTAGATTAGGTTTAATTTATATTTAAAAATTTTTTTATTAAATAAAGAATTTGTTTATGTTAACATTTAAAGATGTTGTTTTTCTTTATGATTATTCTTTTTTCTGTAACCTTAAAGATGGGCTCCATGGCCTCTTTTAATATTTATGATTTATTAGCTTAAAAATTTCTCCAAAATACAGAAAAACAAAAGTAGTTCGATCGAACTTTTTTCTCTTATTTAAACATTTTTGTGATTCTTATGTTTCAAACGAATTTACAATTTTAATAAGCTTATTTTTTAATTTGTGCAACTAAAATTTTTTTGCCTATTTATATATGTTTTTATTTTCCTTGACCACTGTTGTCAAAATAAATTTATGCATCTGATCACTTCTTTAGAAATTTTATTAATATTTTTATACTAAATATTGTGTTTCGCAATATTAAATTAAATTTTATGGGTATTAACTTATTTTATGTAAATATATATTATGATGTTTTATTAAGACAAATTTATTTTATCATAGAATTATTTGTTTTACCATGAGATTTTGCTGATATCCGTTTCTTAGCTTAGTTCAATGCGTTGTAATTAGTAAAAAGTTTTTATTTTGTCCTTTCAATCAAACTTAATTTTTCAATATAAAACAGATGGGGTCTTTCTATAATTTAAGCTTTTTTAATATTCAATTAGCAGCAGGGGTGCTCGTAACAGCCAAAAAAAATTCGTAACTCATAATCCGTAACTCGTAATTATCAAAAAAATTAACTGTAATTATCAAAAAAAATTCGTAACTCGTAATTATCAAAAAAAAGAATTCGTAACTCGTAATAGTAACTCGTAATTATCAAACAAAATTCGTAACTCGTAATCCGTAACTCGTAATTATCAAAACAAAATTCGTAACTCGTAATCCGTAACTCGTAACTGCCAAAAACCCCGTAATTTTAAGTAATCCGTAACTCGTAACTCGTAATTTTCCAAAAAATTTTTTATAGTGTTTGAATCTCAAAATTTACTTAACATCATAATCAAATTTGTAAAGGAGGATATTGTGATGGCAAAATAAGAGTTTCTCAAGATTTTCGGGCAACAATTCTTTCTCAGATCGGTAACAATCAATCCGGCAGTCAAGAACAGGGATGTGCTCTGAGGCGGGGAGGGGAGGGAGTCGGCGGTGCCGATAGGCGCCAGCCGAGAAATTTTTGAATTTTTAATTCAATTTGTTAAATGATTTACAACCAAATTTCCAAAATATGGCAGTTTTTTTGAAGATTTTAATGATATTTTGTTAAGAAAATTGGAAAGTTATACCAAAAAATTTTGAAAAAGTTGAACGGGTTGGGGTTTTACCGAGGAGGCCCTCCCGAAAATTAATAAATCCCGACCAATTTTCTTTCCAAATATTCAAAATTACTGTAAATCTGTTAACAAATTGAGTCAGAAATTCAAAATTTTCTCGGCGGCGCCTATCGGCACCGCCGACCCCTCCCCCGCCTCAGAAAACAGAAAATTACGAAAAAATTACGGATTTTTGCAAAATCCGTAACTCGTAATTATCAAAAAAAAATCGTAACTCGTAATCCGTAACTCGTAACTGCCAAAAACCCCGTAATTTAAGTAATCCGTAACTCGTAACTCGTAATTACGAGCACCCCTGATTAGCAAACATTTTTCTATTTCTAGGGTGTGTTTAACTGTTTTTGATCTTATTAAATAAAAATATAGGTATATTTTATTTATATTATTTTATAAATCGATTTTTTATATTGTTATAAAATATTAAAACTTTTATAATAGATTTAATTTAATTATTATATTTTAAATAATGTAACATTATCTATTAGCTTTTTAGGGTGAATCACTAAATATTTTTAAATTATTAATATTGTTTAAATGAAATTTGGCAAGAAATTTTTATTTTACGTTTTTTAAACTTTTCATTTGTCTGAGCAATTTTAAATAAATTTAAGTCTATTTTATTACTTATTTTTAAAATAAATCTTTTTTTAAATTTTTTGTTAGCATCTCCGGGTATTTAATATTATTGTTAAATTGTCATTCCCATTAATTTTTTTAAAAAGAATTTAATTTTTTTAATTTTATGAAAAGATTTCTTAAAATATAACTTTGTTTGTGAATTCATTATAGCATATTTTAATTCCTTTAATTTGCTTGGGTTCAATTTGATTTTATGTAAACATTTTTCATAATAAAAAAATATATACTTATATAAATGCTCTTTTTCGTAAGAAATGTTATTTGTATAAATATTAAGTTTTTTTGGCTATTTTTAACGATAAAAATGATTAATTAACTTTTTTTACATTTAATGGATTTAGGATTCGCAATGCTCAGACAACAAAATAATTACAACGGAAGAAAAAAACTATAAAATTCAAAAATTCTTATCAACAACCTGTTAAAATATTTTCATAATAATTTTCACAAATCTTTATTTAAAAAAATGCAAATAAAAATCGTTCGAGAGTAGGATTTTGCTCATCAATCACAAAAGTTAAAATGAAATATTTGATTAGAACAATATAAAAACAAAAATATTAAAACCTTGATGAAATTTTCTTTATACAAATAACAAATTATTTTTTCGTTCAACAAAATGTTTCTATTTTAATAAATTAAATGTGCGTGTAAAACTCCGTAACTGCCTCTGCACTTTTTTTCCTTAGAAGCCGCAAGAGGCGCAAAACAGCCGTATTTTTTAAAATTTGTTTATCTGATAATTAATTGTATTTTTGTCTGCTTATTCGTTGTTCCAATATATATTCCGTTGGTGCAGTAGATGTTTAGATTTTATTTCACATTTTGTTCTCATTCAATTTGAAATTTAGTTTAAAAAATTTTAAATATTTTTATTATGGAGCAGTTTAGTATTAGTCCTTCAATTTTAATATAAGTCAATTAAACAAATTTTAATTTAAATTTAAGGGCATTTTGTTCGTTTTAACTAAAAGCATGGATTAATTTAATTGTTTTATAAATTAAATATTGTATTCAAAGATCAGCGGGGACTTGATATTTACTGCTTTCGAAGTGAGCCTCCTTGGCTGGATAAGATCAGTTGGAGGAATTGCGTAAAACCCTACTCGGTTTATAATAAATTATTCTTAAACATTATATATGTTATTTATAGTTAAATTTAATGGAAACTAAAAAATTAAAAGGTTTAAAATGTACAATTTATAAAGTAGCAATGCCAAATTTGTAACGGATATTATGAGTTGCTGACGGCATCTATTGTTAACTTATTTGACAGAGGCTAATAAAAATTAAGGTGTAATTACTAAATAAATATGTACAAATGATCAAGTTTGACAAGATGAATTTAAGTATATGACAAATAACTAACCTATAAGAAACTAAAATATGCTGTGGAAATATATAAAAATTGATTTAAATATATAAAGAAAATAGTAAGAATTATTTAATAAACATATTCAAGCTTAAAGTGATGAAAGGAAACTAATTTGTTATGCAGTCTTCACATGTCTATTTTCAAATAAAGGTTGAATTTAATTTTGTATCAAAATTTGTGTCTATTAAACTTTCTTTTTGCTATTTTGTTTAAATAATAAATTATTTTTATTTTTGCACTCATTGAATTTAAAGAATAAATTTCCTTATTTTGATCGGATTGTGCTCATTCGTTAAAGTTGTTGTTGATATTGGCGTTTTTTTTGGAAAAAAAAGAAAATTTTCCAGGCAGTCTGCATCTTATATACATCAGTTATTGAAAATTGGTATTTTTCATTCATATTTTAAATTTTTTGATTGAAATTTTTCAAAAATTAATAAATGCAATTTTATAATTGTTCGCATTATAGATAATATATTTTAAGATTTTTTAGGAAATTACCGTTTGCTGAATATTTAAATTTTTACGATTCTTTGTATTATTTTAAAAGCAATTTTGGAGTTCGTCCACCTAACTTTCAGATTTTAGAAAAAAAATCATGTTAAAGTTCACTTTGCTTAATCAGAAAATGAACTTGATCACCTCACCGGCACGTATTAATATCCGCTCCAAAATAGATACTTTAAAATAAAATTAATTTGTAAAAACCTAAATAATGTAACTATAATAAAATTGTTTAAAATAAACAAAAACATTTTATGCACGTATGAAAAAGTAATTGCAATATACATCCGTATAAAATATCTGGTTGCTAAAAATAAGCTAAAAAACGGCCAATATAAATGATACAAATAAGTTTAAAATAAAATCATTAATAATCGTATTTTGATCGAAGTGAAAGAAATTTATTTTGTGTACAAAAAATCCGCAATTTAAATAAATAATATTCTTTTTAATTAAAAGGTTCAAATATTTTACATTCAAAAAGTGAATTAAAAAAAGTCTAAAATTCACACACGCACTTATTGAAAGATCCTGATGATATTTATATTTAAAAAAATCAATTTACGCAAATTAAACAATACGATTATACTAAAACAAAGCAGACAAATTTATAATTACTTACAAAAAATAACGATGCTCAATATTATGCATAATAAAATTAAAATGGTTTGTTATGCTGAATGTAAGTATAAAAGCAAAGCAAATCTATCAACGTTAATTATTTACAATTTTATAAAATGTATCCTCAATTATTAAATTTATTTGTTTTTTTGAGCCCAGCTAACTAAAGCACCTTTACAATATAAAGAAACAAGATTTAAATTTAAGAAAAATTMATTTATGCTGTTAAAAGTCAGACAATAAACTGAAAATAAATTTATGAAAATAAATTGCTTAATTTAAAAACAATCAATGAAATTTAAATATGTAAAGGCTGCTTACTTGGTGAATTACAAAAAAAAGGAATTATTAAACCTCCAACGGTAGATTTAAGTCTCCTCGAAAGCAGGAGTCTTGAACGCGGAAGATATCATTCAGAAAAATAAATTAGACTAGATAATTGGCATAATATTTTAAATAAAAAGTTGCAATTTAAATTAATTTAAAGCAAGGCCGACCACCCACACTGTTCTGCTCCTCATTAAGCCATAATTAGGCAAGGTGGCTTCTTCTTATTTCTAATAAATGGTTTTTAACGCAAAAATAAAATATTCATTAAGCATGCATCAAAAGCGTTTACCAGCTAATTTAATAATACAAAAGCAGTTTTATGAACGATGGAACTTACAATTTTAATTGCAAGTGGTTAATTATGAATTATATACGTTGGTAAAAATATACTAAATAAAGGTGCTAAAAAATTGTGGGCATATTCATTTAGAAGATAATAAATTAAATCACTAAAAAGCTTTGTTGCAAAATAAAGTTTTTTTTAATGATCGTATATTATCAAAATATTGCATGAAACTAAATTGCTAAAAAATATTTATCAGAAATTATCGAGATGGCCGCATCTGTCTTTCAAGGACGCCTGTATTCATAAAATTTTTCAATATATTATAAAAAATTAAATTTAAAAATACAAATGCGAATATTTAGAAAAAGGTTTAAAAACTTAACATTGTTTCATTTGACTGAATTCAAGCCTCATTTAAACACATAAAATATATGAAATTAAATTTATGGCTAAAATTTCTTATTATTTAAAAAAAATTAATAAGTTTTGTTTTTATTCAATAATTTTTTTTTTATAAACTTATAAAATTTTGTTGAATAYATTAATTGCAAATACTACTTAGTTATGTATATGTATTTTTTACTCTTAGATTTAAATTATTTAAAAGCTTTTAAGTTTTAAACCAATTATTAGTTTTTATCAAATATTTCATTATACATAAATCAATTGATTTATTTGGTAAATTTGATGAATTTTCTTTAAATCGGTAAAAAGAACAGATATGCTTTGCTTTTTTGTTTATAAATTGAACTTGTTTACTTGATTTAGGTAAATATCAATATTGGGCGAACTCGGGAGTTCCAAAATTATGAATAAARACTTTTTATTGTTTTTTTAATACTTGAAGAATCGGGTATTGATTTTTATTTGCATTAATATCCATAAAAATAAGCGTTTTATATATTTCGGTTATACGCTTTTTTATTGGGAGTGTTTTTGAGTGATTTTTTAAAAGTTTTAGATTTAAAAAAGGAAATTCATTTAACACTGTTAATGATGACTAATCATTTGGAATGTGATATATTTTGGGGCTGAATGATTCATCATGGGAAAATGCAAAAATATTCACAAATTCATTTAAACGACATATGTAGATAGTAATATAATTGATTTTCAATTCATTTTGCTCTAAATTTGTTTGCAGTTATTCTATATTATATAATAGTCCATTTTGAAAACGATCGTAAGAATGTTTGAAATATATTACCAACAGACGTATGTATTGTTAAAAATATTATATGTTAATATAATCGTCACAACGAATCAGTAATTTCGAACGCGCAAAATCACTGGAGAAAATTTATATTTATTTAAACTTTGCCGAGTATTTATACGAGTTTATTTATTTGGAACTTCTGGGTTAAAAAGCGACTATCGTGTTATAATAAATATTAAAACAAATATAATATAAATTTTTATTACATTTAAAAAATAGCTAAGAATTTTTTATCTACAAATTTCTATTGTTAAAATTTTATTTCATTTAAAAACATTACTATTCATTTTGTATTATTTAATTAAAAAAAGGTTTAAATGGCTATCTGATCAAGTTACATATATTTGTCAATTTCGAATCCCCGAATTGTGGGAGAACAATTGTTGTTGTAGAGAAATATGGATAAAAAACTCATATTTCATGCAAAAAAAAAGATTTGCTATATTTTGAGCCATTTTTTAAAATGTGCTGATTGTTGACCCCAAAATCTGATATTTTGATTCCAATGTACTGATTTTGAAAATTTATTGGCACCCTGGTTTAAATAATATTTCTGGTTAAATTTTACACAAGGTGTGCTAACTTTGCTTAATATTCCTTAAAGCAAAGAATTTAAAAATCTATTTTGGACATAATTTTAGGAATGTAAAATTATTCTAATAAATTAAATAGCAGGTGTTTATCAGTGCCCTTTTTCAATGATTTTTTGCTGGTTTTAACGTCTTAGTCTCCGTTTTTACAACAATTTTAAATTAAATGTTTACAGTTAAAAATATTTGTTTTACTATTTTATAATTTCTTTAGATCAAAATAACAACTTTTGATATAAAATTTTATTTTTAGCGGCAAGAGTTCTAAAAATTCATAATATAAACAATATATCTTCGTATCATATGATAAAATGCACCAGATTATATTAATTTCAAATACTATTTGCATTGAATATTAATGATGTGTTATCTCAACAATAGTCGATTTTAATTTATTTGTATTATTAAAACTGATTGAAAATTAATTATGTCAACATTTTATATTTTAACAAAAAATTAAAAAAATAAATACAATTATATTTCTTTAAATTTTTTTGTTAAAAGTAACAAAATACAAAAAAAGAATTAGACGAGTATACCTTTATTCAAAATGATTTAAACGAATATCGTAGCTCTCAATTCAACTTAATCATTGGTGCATTTGAAGGCCCGCAAATCCACAGAGAATATGTTTCCCTACGCCAATTTAACCTTAAAAGAAGATGGATTCAATTTATAAAAATTAAAATTAAATTCTTAAAATATATGTAAACTTAATATTATTTGTGTTTTAAGTTGCAAACGTTGTATTAAAATATGGTCTTATATACTTAATTTATTAATCGTTTCCATACAAAAATTATTTGTAAAAAATAATTAATATTCAAAAAAAAGATTTAAATATTAAGGCTAATTGATCTCATTTAATTCCATGATATATATTATATTATAACGTGTTGATACCTAAAATTATTTTGCATAAAAAACTTTTGGTATTTGGTCTCATCCGATAACGCGCTGATCGACATCGCCCCAATAAACGTAGGACAAAAATAATAAAAACTCAAATTATTAAAAATTAATGCATTTATTTCGATACAAATTCACTAAAATTCGGCAACTTATTTGTTTAACCTTGATTTTAGCGAACACCAGCCAAAGTAATCGTCCTTGCAAAAGTAGGCCCGCATCTCGGCGCCATATTAATTTAAAAATAAACCGTATAAAAAATTTTAAAAAACAATAAGGTATTAAATAGTTGGAAGAAATGTTTAATATCAAGAATTGTCTGAATTGATATTTTAATATATGCAAAAATAATATAAAAAGTATCGACTGAAGAAAAATTAATTTTGTTAAAACAAAAAATCAATTAAATTATTTTATACAAATTAAACCAAATAGAATTGGCATTGGGAATCAATCACAGCCAAAAAGGGCACCCACTTAAGCCGACTTTTAAAAAATAAAGAATATTGATAATAAATAAGAATATTATGCATAAACAAAAAAATATTAAGAAGTATACAAAATTATGCTTGTTAAAAAAAGCCAGTAAGAAAAAGCTGTTGTTTGTGCAATTTAATTTGATATAAAAAAATTGTTTTTAATAAATAACTTAAAGAAATGCAATAAAAATTATAAACTAGCTTATAAAAGAGAAACTATATTTAAATAAATTTAGTAACAAGAAATAGCTTCTTAAAATATTTATTTTGAATTTAGATTATTTATTTAAAAACACCTCGGGTGAAAAAACTAATCTGTAATTGTTGATGCGATGCTTGTCTGTTTATCTAATCTTTTAAAAAATAATAAACTTTGTATTTAAAAAAGACAATAAATGGTTTTATTATTGATTGTACAATTCAATTAAAACTATTTTTTTAAACATTAATCACAAAGAAAAAGTAAATAATTGTTTATAAAAATTGGAAAAGTCAAGAAATTTGTTTTTTGCTTAAGTGTGAACTTCTCGGACCCTTCCTGCCCTCCTCCAGCTACTGCTCCGCCCCTGACGGCACGCATTCTTTAACGCAAGTTACGTTGCCTTTGTTTTTATTCTTAAAAATTAGAATATGACAATGGATTTTTTAGAATAATTCCATACAAATTTGACTATTTTGGACAATTGAAAAGAAATGTACAACATTATTATATACAGGCAAAAATGAAAAAATCATTTTAATTTTATATTGATAAAATAAATTTATTTCAATTAAACCAAGAGGCTTAAAAATTTACTCCAATTAATAATGCCGACTAACTAAACGCTGTATATATCAAATAAACAAAATATCTATTAGTAACTTAACTATAACATTGACCCATTTATTAAAAAAAATTGCTTAAAACCAAAATTTAATCCGATTTAAAAAAATATTTTTGGCAGATGGTCTTTTGCGTTTTGTTTGTTAAAAATCATTCATATTTTAAAATTTTATGAATTATTTAATGAATTAAAACTTGTTTTTATTACAGAATCTTATAATAATACTTTGAAAATCGAATATTTATATTAAAAAGGGTTATTAAACAAATTTCACAGCAATAACTTTAAAAAATAGAATTAAAAATTCCATTCAAATTTGATTATTCTTGACAATTGAAAAGAAATGTGCAACATTATTATTTGATAAAACTATACAGGCCAATAAAAAAATCATATTAATTTTAATATTGATAAAATAAATTTTATATCAATTAAATAACGGTTCACGGCTACATGAGCACCAAAAAATCTGTGTTTAGTAATAAACATCAAGTTAGATTGAAGTGCTTAAATGAATAACAAAGTATTAGATATTTTCTTCCAAAAATCAAATCCAATAACGAACGGAAATATGCTCTTAAGCTGTTAACAAGTAATTTTAAATAATAAAATTGGGGTTTCAATCGTTTACAAGAAATATCCAAAATAAAATTTAAGCTTTTCATTAAAATTAATTAAGTATCTAATCCTAGCGTTAACAAGTGATAAGTCCAAATAATTCCTAACAAAAATTAACTCAATTCGGGAAATATTATTAAAACCTTAATTTTCTAGTTTAAAAAGTTTTGATACTACAATAAAAAATAATGCCATCAACGCTCACGCTATCAATGAGTGGATGACACATCCACAACTGCAATTCATGAAGACAAGTTAGGTCTTTTTTTTTAATTATATCATTCTTATCCATCTCAGAAAGGCCTTCAGGCACTTAAATAAAAGCAATAAACATAAAAAATAATTTTTATCAATTTATTTATGAGATTACTTTACTGAATTAGAAAAGAATTCAAAAAAGCATGCAATGAACAATATTATAATTTAGTGTTAAAATAAAAAACAACATATTATAACAGTAAAACTATAACATTTAAATCATTATGTTTGTTATGATTGGTAAAATTACCAAACTTTGTTTTTTTCTGTTAGTAAACACATTTAACAGCAGAGGAAGTGTACGGCGCGTAATGTTATAAAAAAACATAAATGTAGCAATAAATTTTTAAAGATAAAAGTCATTTTCTCACGCATACATACACTTATAGCAATGGGAATTAAGACTAAAGAAACACTTAAAAGAAAAATAAAATTTTTACTTCAATTAACGATCCGACTAACTAAACGTTGTATAAATATCAAATAAACAAAATATCTATAACTTAATTTTAGATTATTAAAAACATTTTAAAAATTAATTGCTTTTAACACAATAAAAAATTAATAATTAACACAATTTAAAATGGTTAAATGAGGCACAAAAATTATTAATTCAACAAAAAGTGCATGATCAATTGATTAAACAAATTAATATTATAAGTAACTTAACTATAACATTAACCCATTTATTAAAAAGAAATTTGCTTAAAACCAAAATTAATCATATTTAAAAAAAGATTTTTGGCAGATGGTCTAATACTTTGTGGACACCGTAAACGAGAAACCCAAAATTTCTGATGGAGTGTTTATTTATGTCAGCGACAAAAAAAACATACATATGTTCGTCGTGAACTACAGGCTTTAATAAAATTAAAATTATTATCAGAAATAAAAACACTTAAAATGTTAAATCTGTTTCATTTTATACATGCAATTTTTTTTCATTTGAAATGTAAAATAAATTAATAATGTTTTAATTAACTGTCATATGTACAGGTAAAAAAATCATGTGAGACAAAAAATGAGTGAACATTATGTTTTAGAAATTATATAATTAAATGTAAATTTTTATACAAAAAAATGAAATATTTAAGATTCCAATATTTAAAAAAAGATAAGCCAACAATATCAATAAACAAAAACTTCGCTATTTTGTAAATTTCACCAACGCCACCCGTTCAGAATGCAAAAAATATGCAGACTTTAATATCACGAAAACATTTACATAATTCAAAAATTAATCGCAAATATTTAAAAATACAAATTTGATATTACTCGTAATACGTAATAGGCGAAGCAAGCATGTGTGCTTTTAGAGCGATAATTAACATCCACTTAAAATGTTAAAAGTTGCATTAATAACCAAAATTTATAAAAACTACTTTTATATAGCAAAATAAAAAGATTTTCTATATTAAATGTTAGCTCATGAGCTAAACAAATTGATACCAATTCAAGCAAATATTTTAGAATTAATAAAAAACAAAGATGATAATTGACAAATATAATGGTTATCAAAATTGTCCAAAATTTTAGGCAAAATTTGAATTATCATATATGCAAACCTTTACATATTAATCGGGAGACAACAACACGTAAGTTGCCAAAGGTCATAAGCAAAAATTAATCGCAAATATTTAAAAATATAAAACACCTTCTATCAAGTGAGCTACAATTTACAAATAAAATTAGACCATTATTGAAAAGATAAAATATTACATAACAATTTACTGATAATAATTTTAAAAATTAAAGTAGAATTGTCAAATTTAAATAGAGATGCAACTGGAATAAAAACGCTAATAAATTAATATACGTATAAAGCATACAAACATTAAATATTTACTCAGAAATAATATTAACAAAATTTAAATGAAGACGCTTGTTCAAATTTATTAGCGAAAAAAAATAATGTGATTGCACTTTGCAACACATCAGCAGAAAAGTTTTGAACAGATTTTTATATTTTAAATATAACAAAAAAAAAAATATAAAATAATATGTGTTTCTTCTGTCGATGAAAAAAACTTTACCAACTGCGAGACGCCGCAAGTACAAGGTTAGTTAACCTTGGAAACAATTACAATAAAAAACAAAATATTTTGATGCCGAATAAAGTAAATAAATAATATTTGAAGTTTCTAAAAATTTGGAATACTATTAAAATTAAAATGCACCATTGACTACCGGAAATGAGCACTAAAACGTCGAACAACGCACAAGAATGCACAATTTAATTAAAAATGAATATCTAGAAAAAATTAAAAAAAAGAAAATGCATTAAAAAATAAATTTTTAATAAATTCATTTCAAAAATCGATCGTAATGCTCGACAAAATGAAAAAAATCAACAAGAATCAAAAACAAAAGAAAAGCAACAAATACATTTTAAAATTTTATTATTAATTGGACTCGCAATTAAACAATACAAAACCAAAATTATCAGCAAATCATTTTAATTAAAAGTTGAATAGGTTCTAAAATATAAATTAAAATAATTAAATTCTTTTATCAATAATATAAACATCTTAATTTATTTTTTGCTAATCCAAAAAAATGACGGAATTGCATATTCCTAAATGCCCAATCCTGAAATCATTACGATAAATAAAATTACAGTCGGCATCAAAGCAATATTTCAAAGAATTTAAGTAATTAATGTAAGACGATAAATTAATTAAAATATAAACTTAACGTTTAATAAATAAAGAATAAATTAAGTCACTATGGTGGCGGCGCATATCTTACGCCCGACCAAATTTCTATAACGACTAGAATATGTATGTTAATGAAAATGATTCTGAAGGCTTCGTAAGTAGCGCTTCATTTAACAATAAATGCCAATTAATCCAAATAAATTGGAGCATTGCGCAAATATTTGGACATTTTGTACGAATATTTGTTCCGAGTCTACGCTGAGGGCACCGGGGCTGCTGCTGACCAAATAGTGAAGCCAGTGTTCATACTCGATGATAAAATTGGAACAATTATTGAAGTTTTGGAAAAGCAGCAATCTCTCGCGTTTCTTTTTTCTCCCGGGTATCAAGCAGCAGGACTACGACGAACCGATGTTATCAAATGAAGCGGAATTGCCTTATGCATTAAAGGCCGCCAATTCAAATGGCGGCACTCTTCGTAAGCATTTGACAAGAAATATGATAAAATAAAATTCTATTCTATTTTAGAGATGCGTTTTTGACTAAAAAAAGTAATGAAGCCCTATTAGAGAGTGCATTTCTACATTTTTTGGTTTTATTGATATGAAATTTTTCCCAAAAAACGTAATTAAACATGCCACGTAAAGCCTACAACAAATGGCAAACTAACTTATTAAGGTTGACATTTCTCAATCCTGTCATAAAAATAGCTACAAATATCATAGCAACCGATTTAAATCAATTTAAAATTTTTGATAATTAATATAGGATTTTAAATTAAACCATTTTTGTTTATAATAAACATAATGCATATGATTGTGTATTCATAGTTCACACAAATTTATGTACCTTGACAATAGTTGGTTGTAATTTCTCCATTAAAATGTATGCTGAACGTTCGATAGGAGTGAAGTTAGTCATACTTTTGAGAATTTCTTGTTCAAAATAAATGCGATCCAAATTTCGGTTTTGGTGTTGAGCATATTTAATCTTCTTCAACACAAATTTATGTGGATTTTTTTTGACCGCCTAAAGTTTATTTTCAAATACAATTAGCAAAAAAGCAAATATTTTAAATCGAATTCGCCCTTTTCTGGAGACGCTGTGCGCGCTTTTCCTTTTACTGATGCCGTCCATTGGACGCAAATTTCAAATGCGCAAAATAGCTCCTTGGCAAAATGCCAACGGCAACAACAACAATTGGAACAATCCCTACGCCGCCAACACGGGCCACCACCACCACCACCACCACCACCACCACCACCACCACCACCACTNAAAATAGCGCCTGGGCAAAATGCCAACGGCAACAACAACAATTGGAACAATCCCTACGCAAACACGGGCCACCACCACCACAGCCACTACAACAAYAACAATGAATTGATCGCTGCAGGCAATTTTTCGCGTCCAATGACAGCGTCGGGACGACTCGCGACAGCACCACCGCAGGCGGCACATTGAATCTTATTGTCCCCCGAGGGGGCATCATTGCCCGCTTCCCGCGCAAAGCACCCTCCCTGCTCGAGAGTGGAAATGTGCCGAAAAACGAGGCCGACACCCCACCCGCCCAAAATGTCTCGTAAATTTCTCAACCGGAGAACCGAGACGCTCTCCACGAAATTTTTTTCACATTTTTTAGTCATTCTGGAATAAAAATTTTGGAAGTTTTAATATTATGCGACTAAACTTTTGACGGAATATGAAATCACCCAAAGTGTTGGTGGGGTGAAAATTGTCCAGTTCGACGTAAATATTAGGGTTGGAACGCTGTCCTCGACCCCGCAAAACTACACCACCACTAGAGTGCATTTTTGATCAAAAACCTCGATCTTTAGGGGTACGAAACGAAACGAAACACGAAATGCCTAAAAAATAACGAAAAACACAAAATGAAATTTCGATACACCTCTAGTTAGGATACCCGAAGAATTCCCAGGAACCGACAACCCAGTCGGGAATGCTTGTATTGTGCCAAAACCCATTTTGAAAAGGCAAAAATAAACATTTTTGGTAAAATATTATAAAAAAGGCGCTTTGTCTCTATTCCCCGCTCGTCCGTTTTAAGCTATTCCAAAAAATTAAATCGGCACATTCATACGGCACAATTTTTGTGTCGTTTAAACAATTTTCAGTTCAAATTTCCTCCATCAAAATGCCCTCCGTCCATTCTCGGTGGGCTCACTTAGCCCTTCGTTTGCCCGTAAACATCCTGAAAATAGAAGACTTTTAACGATGAGAAGGGAGTTTAAGCTAAAAATTTACCTAATTGCCATTCCCTTACCCGGCGGCGCCGATGTCCCGATCGTTGAAGCGAGTAGTGATCCAATTCCGTTGCCGAGTCCATTCCCACTCAATTGCCTCCTCCTCCCACTTGGCCCATTTGTCCTCTTCTCGCACAATTGGACAACGCACCAACAGCCGGTCGCCTTCGTCAATTTCCATATAATTAGCTGAAAACAAATGAAAACAAGTAGTTATGTTTTTTTCAGGTGACACTCCCAAATTAATTTAAATTCATAATGCTCGAATCTGAAATCATCGCATTCGAAGAAAATCAGTGGGGACTGAATCTCGGCATCGAACTTGTTGTTGAAAATCTGAGTGAAAGTCATATTATTTAGCTAAAATATTGAATAATAATAATGTTTATACTTGTATAAATAAATTAAATGTGGTGAACAAAAAATGCAAATTTAAGTGCTCTCAACGACATGTTGATTAAAAAGATAAAAATATTTACTATATTTCCCAGCAACCGCTCACAGCCACAGCTAAAAAATATTCATACAAAACTATTGTAATTTATTTAGATAATATTATTTATTAATAAAAAACTTAAAACTCGCCGAGAATAACGAACAAGAATGACTATTAAATAATTTTACATTAAAAAACAACAAATAATGCCGTTTAAGAATATGAAATTTCACAAGTAAAGGAGCTGAGTGGCTTATAATTTTTTCGTTTATATATTTCATCAAAATACTGCGAAATATTAACTTTGAAGATCGCCTGGGGAATGAATTCGACATATGGCAAAGATTTCAATATAGGCTTCGAATAAACGTGATTAATAATGTTATACAAACAGGAACATAACCTAAAAGCATTTACAAAATAATATTTATTCTCGCTACCGATTAATTAAAATTAAGCAGATAATAAGAAAAGTTGCTTTTTTTCTTAATACATATAATTCGAATATTTTTTTTCTTGATATCTATCAAAATAGTAAAACAAAAATATTAAAAAAAATTAAAATTATAAAAAAAGCTCCTAGAAATTTAAAAACCAAATTATATTTCCGTACATTGATTTTGTTTCATAAATAAAAATAAATAAATAAATGACGGCAGTTAAATTAAAGATCTTTCAAAAAATCGAAATTAAAATGCTTTTGAAGAGGAGCTTACAAAGAAATGTTAAAGTTAAACGATTTGTGAACAAAAATTAAATTTTAAGGATTAACCTTTAAAGGGTATAGAATACCACTGCTAAATCAATTTTCATGGCTCATTAATTGGGAGAATTGAAATCTTTAAAATATTTTATAGAAGAAAAGCACAACAACTTATTATGATGATGATGATGATGATCGAAAAAATAAGAATACACGCGAAATTGTCTAAATTATATATCATAAAAAAAATAAACATTGTTTTTAAAATTTCAAAAAATAATCAACAAGAACCGTCGAATTTTGTTATTATAATCAGTTGAAATATTTAAATATGATTTTTTCAAAAAAATAATTCCCACAATTAATTTCTGATCAGCGCATTTTAACTAAGTTCAACAAGAAGACATTTAACGGTACACGATCAATTTAAATACTTTTGAATGAGCAAACAACGCTAAGCGTCACAAAATATTACATTTGTGGTAGATGCGAATTATCACTTCCAGTCGGGAAAACATCGAGGTCTGTTCTTAAATTAAAAAATTTGAATATGTTTAAATTATTCTTTTAATCACATTGGAACCAATTAGCGATTTAGCCTTAATGAGGGAAAAAATAATTCCAAACTTCATTGCCTATTAAATATTATAAAAGAATTCTCATGTAATAAAAAATAATTATATAAAAATATGTGTAAGAAAAAGACGCAAAAGTATGAATATGAAATAAATTCTAATATATGAAACCATAAATGACATTAAGCATGTTTTAAATAAATTAAAAAGGAACAATTAAAATATGATGATTTGTTTTTAATTAAAAATAACAAAACAGATTTTTTTGAATTGAAATCATTTGTATTCTCTAAATTAATATGGCAAATTCCACTAAATATTATTCCAGCAAACCGGAGTCTTCTACTCGAATAATAAAAAAAAATTTAATCATAATTTTGTTTATTTTACAGTAATTAAAACAACTTTCATTGTAAAATTTTAAAATATTCAGTGTTTAAAAGCTTTTATTATCATAAAAAATTAAATTTTGGGTTTTAGGTTAGCCCACATTAAAATAAAATGTCTGCATTTTTTCTGAACAGAGCGCAAAAGGTGACACAATAAAACCGTGTTATAAGAGTATAAGTGTCAGTGTCTGAATCTCCTTGATAGGCGTCTGATCAACTGTTGACTTATTTTAAATTTTTGAGAGGTTAAATCTAGTATAATTAAACAATATTTAACTATATCATTTTAAGCAACAAAAGATGATTATTTTAACAAAATTTGGTCGTTTCTTGCAATAAAAATATGCAGATTAGGGAATTAATTTTTTCCGCATAATTTTCACAATGATTCGTGGATATTCTTTTTTAAATCTAATTGTCTTTATTATGGGAATTTATTGATCTCTCTAGTTTTTCTTTAGTTTGCCTTTCTGCATTTCGTCCACGACCGGCAAAACATTTGAAACGTATGCAGTGTGTTTTTTGAATCAAATTTTCTTTTAAACTTAGATTCTAGATAAATAGCCTTTTAGAAGTGGAAAAGACACTGCGTTATTTTATTTAACATTTATGGTATTTAACACTTTCATTATTTGTTAATTTTATTGAATCTTTAAAAAATTTAATGAATTTTGTTAAGAAAATTTGTGAAAAACGGAAACAATTTCTTATATTTTTTTTTTGCGCGCGAAAACGGAAAATGAGGTTTTTAAAGCTTTAATTATTAAACTTAATCCTTTTATTTTATAACTTTGTGTTGTACAAAATATTAAAAAAAAATTAATATACAGCGAGAATATTTTTTTGAATGTAATCAAACTGACTTTTAAAAGCTGCGTTGTGCATTTTAATGAATATATTGATGTTAATCTCCCTGTTGCGGTTTAGATAAAAATCAAATACTTTGGCTGGTTTTCATATAATGTCGTTGAATTTCTTTGTTGATATTTCATTTGAACAAATACCGTAGTAAAATTCGTAGTTTTATTTATTTATATTATGGAATGTCTGTATTAATAAGGTTTATCACGCTAAATGAATGCACTTTACTTTGCCTCTTATTTGTTTCAATTCGCATGTACAACTTTGAGAATTTTGCTATCTCCTCTGCTCGTTAAAAGCGTACTTAAAATGTGTTAATTTTTTTATATTAACTCGTTGCCTGAGAATGGTTGGTTTTTAAGCCAACTTGAATAATAACTTATAATACAAGCTTTGAATTATTTATTTGAATTAATTTGACACCATAATTACGGACCATAAAAAATTCGGTTTATGGATTTTCTCTTCGAGAATTAAGGTTGTGAACAAGATGGTTCAAAACTCTAAATTTGCTATTTTATATAAACAAAGAAGTAAATTTTATATTATTTAATAATAATTAAAAGCGTACTTAAAATATGTTAATTTTTTTATATTAATTTGTTGCCTGAGAATGGTTTTGTTTTTAAGCCAACTTGAAAAAGATTCTGGGAATTTTGTTATTTTATGAATTTGAATTTTTGTTATAGATTATAATAAAATAATTTCTATTTTTGTTTTTTCAAATATAAAATAATATGTAATTTTTTCCTGGTTAAGTCACCATTAGTGTTCGGCACGGTAAAATTTACCGCGGTAAAAACCGGTAAAAATCGGTAAAAATTGACGGTAAATTTACCGGTTTACCGTTACCGGTCGCCTTTCAGTCCCAACCGGTAAAAACCGGTAACGGTAAAAATCGGTAAATTTACCGATTTACCGTTACCGGTCCAAGTCATTTACCGCGGTAAATTACCGGTTTCCGGTAAAAATTTAAAACTAATATTGATGCTTATTTTTGAATTTGGCATTCAACTTAAATAAATTTTGGGTCAAGTTTGACTCAAATATAGTCCAAAATTGCAATTTTTTGCCCATTTTCTAAACAAAAATCTTAAAAATTCTAAAAATCCCCCACCCCATACGAAATCTAAGGTAGATAGGGCTAGGACACTGTCTCGGGGTAGACCACAAAAAAGATTTGTCCTTATTTAGGACTCCGTCCTTATTTTTCGGATTTTGTGAAGATTTTCATAATATTTTGATTCAATATTCAAAATGAGAAAATTTCGAAGCAAATTGGGCCAATTTTCATCACAAATTGGGAGTCAAAATTACAAAAATTTTCTCGGCGGCGCCTATCGGCACCGCTAACCCCTCTCACAGTAAAGCGGAATTCTCAGAAAATTTGCATTTTTGAAAAATCTTAAAAAATCGGCAATTTGAAATGTCTGCGCAATTTCTTAACAAAAAATATTAAAATTTGAAAAAAAAATCCAACCGGTGTGTAGAAAATATTCTTTTGGAAAAATTCTGTAAGAAAAATGCAATAATACCCAAAAAAACACCCCCCAAATCCAACTTATTTAAAAAAAAAATTGATTTAGAAAAACTAAAAAATGCACCCCTAAAATTGTCATCGGATGTGCAGAAGATAAATCGAGAAATGGTTGCATAGATAAATTTGTGCAAATTATCGGGAAAGATTTGTTGTGAGTTTGTTTAAGGAGAATAGGCTTTAATTTCAGTTTTTGAAAATTTACCGGTTTACCGAGATTTATAGGATAAATTCTAAATTTTTTTGTAGTCATTTTAGTACAAATTTGCAACTTGTTTTTAATTTGTAAAAGATATAAACCCAATAAATCGAATATTTTTATTGTAATAATTTTTAATTATATTTTTAATTCTGATCGCAAGTCTTAATGTTTACAATTTTACTTAATAGAAAATAAAATATTCACTTGGTTCATTCTTTGACGATGGGCAAGTATGTGTTTATTTGTTACTTTAATATTAGAAGCAAAAAGGCGTCTGTGGTATTTGACGAAACTCGAAATTTTGTCAAAAAACTCTTAATTTATTGACATGCCCCGACTTACCAGCAACTTTATTTGTGTTGGTTTGGCGAGCAAAATCTCTGCTGTTATTCATTTTATTTTTTTACTTAAAACTAAAATATAAAATAATGTTCTTTGTTCATTCAAATCCAATATTTAATGTTAAATTAAATAAAGTTATTTTCAGTTCGATTATTAATTTATGATAAGAAAATTCTTAATTTTATTTTTGATGAAAAAATTTTTTATGATTTTTTTTTTTGCAAAAAAAAATCATTTCTTTACTAATTTTATTGAATCTCTCTGAATTATTGTTATTACTTATTATATTTTTTAACAAACATACTGTTAAAATTTTAAAAGTTATCGTCGTCATAACTAAGGGTTTAAGACCCATTTTCGCAAACCAATGACCTGAAAGATGATGAACTTGCACAAATTGTGCGGTTTATGTTTAGGTATATTTAAAATCAGTGCACTCAGATCATTATTTCAATGTTATTTTCCAATTTGTATTACTATTTGTTTGTCTTTAACTCTGTATATTTTGAGTGTGCGCCCCAGTTTGCGGGTCCGTAAAGTTTAATCGATGGTTCACAAGCACAAAAAATTTATCGTTGACTAAGGAAATATAACTAGGCTGGCTGCATGGACAGCGTGATACACGGGCGTAGTTCGTCGCCGTCACAAGTAAATTAACGGCCTCCTGAAAGGATTTATATTCTATTAATTATTAACAATATTTAATTATATTTTTCATTTTAGGAAATTTTAATGTTTATAAGAAAATGATATTAATATTTTAAAAATATCAAAAATATATTAAAATTCTTATTTCTTGTAGCAGAGACGATTTCACGGCGTTCATGTATTGAATAGGAAAATTCAATTATATCTTTTTTTGTTAATGAATCTTTTTTTAATTTATTCAGTGTATTTAACGTACGCTCTTAAATGTGTATAGATGTAAATTCAATAATTTATTTAAATTAAAGGTAATTTTCTTTATGCATTTAAATTTGAATTATAAAATTTTTTCATTCCTAATAAATACCGACTGTTTATATGTAAAAACATAAATTTTTTGACATATATTTAAAGCATTATTAATCTCTTACAATCCCGGCCATTGTCTTGGCAAGACTTTGAAAAAATACATTTGTTACCATATGATTTATGAATTATTATTAAATTTAAAATTATTATTCACAATGGAACATATGTTATTTATTGTTTGTTTCTCATAAAGTAAAAAAAAATTTATTAGGATAAAAATTATTTCAGTTGTAGAGTGTTCTATATTATCTTTTAGGTATGAGGCTTTTCCTTTTTGTATATAACTTGGTTTTTGTTATTTCAATGACAAAATTATTTCTTGTCGCATTCAGACTTTTTTATCTAATAGTCCAAAAACACATTTTACTTGTGCAGAATTTAAGTGCAAAAATCAGAAAACAGATTTACATTTTGATTCTGCTTTAATAATCTTTCTCACTCTTCAGTTTTATTAAAATGTGATGATATCATTTTAAACAAAAAGTTATAAGCGAGCTCCTGACAAATTAGTTTAAATAAAATACACGTTTCTTCGCTTGTATATTGAATAAAAATAAATATTTGTTTAACTTATAAAATTATTTAATTATATTATTCGTTCAAGGCTAATCGTTATTATATGTAATTTTGGACTAGGTATTTTTAAAGTTACCCTAAAAATTTGTTTGCTCATTCAAAAATATTTAAATTGATCGTGTACCGTTAACACAACATCTTTAGCGAACTTTTTGTAATATTGTTTAAATTTTATAAAAACTTTTTGCGCTTCATTGCCGCAAACATCCCCAACTTTAAGGGATCCATGATTCGAAGCAGTTTGGCTCAGCCACGATGCAATTTTATAATCAGCCAACCAGTAGTACATTTAGAAATTTTCATTTTTTTTGATTATTTGCCAAATAAGATTTTTTTAATTTAAAAAAAACTTAAAACATTTTTTTATTAAAATAGCTTTAGTCAAACACTAAAAATTGCGTATTTGAAGTATATTGGTTAAATAAATTATCTTATGGAAATTTTGTTTTTAATGTAATTATTATTTTTGCTTTATTTTAAAAATTTCTATAAATAAAATCGCAAACATCCCCCACTTTACGGGCTCCATGACAAGGAACATTGCATTTTGAGTGCAACGATGCAACTGAATATATTATTTGAATTGATGAATTGCGTTTAATTTTAAATTTGTTTTATAAATTATTTAATTTTATAATTTATTTTAAGAATTCTTTAAAAAATTGTTTTCATTTATTTTTCTAGTTAAGCATGTAAATTGTCTCCATGTTGTAGTTAAAATGCGGTGATAAGAAATTAATTGTCGGAATTATTTTTTTGAAAAATCATATTTAAATATTTCAACTCATTATAATAACAAAATTCGACGGGTCTTGTTGATTATTTTTGAAATTTTTTAACAATAATTCATGATAAAAGTTTCAAAATATTTTTAAATATTTTTATTAACAATTGTCTACTCGAAACTTAAATAAATATTAATTTCAATAGGATAAAACAATATACTTTAAAATGTTAATAATTAACAAAAATCATTGACAATTAAACCTAAGAAAAGATTAATAATATTTAGGAGATTTAGTTTTACTTTTTTAAAATAGATTTATAACGTTAATAGGAATTTTCTAGTTTTTCAATTATTTTTATGAGTTAAAAAATTAAAATAATTTCTTATACATTGATTCGACAATAGGATTAAAGTGTTAACTATTATTTGTCCTAATTAGTGCGAACTTGTAATATAATGAAATTTTCTAATTCCTTGGCCTGAATATTTTTGAAACCGCGGGTTCCAACGCTTTTCTTAGTGAACTTTAAAAGTTTAAAATTTTTTTACATTTCATTAAATAATATTAGTTGATTTAACAAATGCTTTTGAATTTTTGTTAATAACATCTTCATTGTCGTTTTTATTTAAATTTTTACATATGAAATAATCGCCTTTAAATAATTTAATTTGTTATATTTGTATGCTAAAATGTACTAACTTCGCTAGGCACTATTTACTTCGTTAATAATTTTAAAGGCCTTCGGAATTTTTGCTTTAAGATTGTCTTTTATGAATTTATATTAAGATTTTTTTTTGTAATGTTAATTAAGCAGAATTTGTTGCAAAACAACTTTTTCTTTTTCACCAAGACAACTAATTATATTTTCATACTTTTGTCTCGATTACTTTGCATTTATTTTTAATTAGTAGAAAAATTATGTTTGCATTATTAAACACTTTGAGTTTGTAGGATTTGGATTAATTAGCATTTATTGTTAAATGAAGCACTACTTACGATGCCTTTAGAGTTTCCATTTTGTTTACAGGATTTTAAACTGAAACAGAAGTTTTCAAAAAAATTTTTTATTTAACATGTCAAATTTATTTTTTAAATACTGAATGTATAATTTTTACAAAATTCATCATTTTCATTAACATACATTTTCTAGTCGTTATAGAAATTCTCTGTTGGTTCGGCGTAAGATACGCGCCGCCACCAATTGAATCAATTTATTCTTTATTTATTAAACGTTATAATTTATATTTTAATTAATTTATCGTCTTACATACTACTTAAATTCTTTGAAATATTACTTTGATGCGGACTGTAATTTTATTTTTCGTAATGATTTAAAGATTTGGCATTTAGGAATATTCCATTTTTTTGGATTAGTAAAAAATAAATTAAGAGTTTATATATTGATAAAAGAATTTACGACTTTTAATTAATACATAATTTTGGTTTTGTATTGCTTAATTGGATATATTTACTTATTATTTTTCCATGTTTATTATTCGCTTGGTATTATGTGTCGTCCTACGGAAATACATTTCACAGTCGAGTCAAGGTTGTCTGTCAAGTTGAATTATTCTTAATACCTTTTCAAATTTACAAAAAAAATCTGAAAAGTGAATGCTTTCCGCGAATCATCGATTTTCCCTGAAGGGGGGGGGGCGAGGCGAGGGAAACGGCAGCATCTTCTTCAATTATTCATTCATTTTTGTACAACTAATCAATTTTTGTGTTTCTAGTAATAAATTGAGTTTGCTAAAATATATTAGTGTTATTTTAAAAGATTTTCTTTTATTCATTTTCTAAAAAATCATTGAAATGGCTTACTAAACCCTAAAAGACATTTAGATAAAACAATAATTTTTGTTAACATTTAAATTAAATTTTTAAAATTGTTTTTCAAAATTATTAATTAATTTTTATAAAAAYCAAATAAATCGGGGTTTGAAGACTGAGAAATTAAAATTAAATATTTTCAAATATCATTAATAACATTAATTTATATACATAAATTGTAAAAATGTAAACCAAAAATTAAAAAACGAAATATTAATTAAATCATTCAAAGTAAGATAAATTAAAATTATAATCTAATAAAAATAATAATAACAAAAACCATGAATTTTTGTAATGATTTATAGGTATATATGAAGATTATGCGGTAAACAATTGATATAAAGACGTAGTTTAGTATCATTACAATTAAATTTAAAGATAAAATTGCAATTATAATTTTGAAGGCATACATTACTCGATGTGCACTCTTCTGCAAATAGTTACATTGATATTTTCATTATTATGAGTTGAACATCATTTTGGAAAAATATTAATTAAACCCTTAAGATTTTATAATAAAATAAACAATATTACGTTTGGACATAATTATTTTCATTAATTTTTGATAAAAAATGATGTATAACGATTTTTTTTGCGCTTAATTTATGATAACATTCGGAATAAAATCGCAAAAATACACAAGTTGGTGATGACGATGCGTAATGTGTGTGGAACAGACTTCAGCAAAGAAGAAATATTAATAATACTTAACTATTTTAAAATTAAGAAATTACTTCACTTAATAAAATTTAATTTTAATATTATCAAAAAAACATTATTAAATCATTTATAAAAACAATTATTTGCATATACCCAAAATAAGATTGAATAACATTATTATTTAAACAAACAATGCATGATAAATTAAAATTAAATATTTAATTGATTCAAATTAATAATAATCAAAGGCTAAGGTGCCAAAAATTAAACTGAAGAAAAGACTTTTCAATTAAAGAAAAATTTCATTAAAAAAAATTAATATAAATATGGAAAATCGATTAATACCAAGATTATTTAGAATTCGTGCAACAAAAAGGATCATAGAAATGCCAAATATTTGTTTCAGCGAGATTCAGCGGGTGAATTAGCTGCGCGAGCACACCACAAATTCGTGAGTAAAAAATAGTTGGTGGATTAAAATAAAATGTATTTGTGCAATGCTTAATTTTATGAAAAAATTTGCCTGACATTTTTAACAATGGCAAAATAAATTCATGAGATAGTTACTTCAAAGTTCGAAAAATCTTCAAATAGGTACCTAGGTGAGAAAAAAAAAGCCAAAATGGCGAAAAAGACACGAAAATCTATGAAAGAACCTTAATCTGGATTAAAATCCAGAAACCCTGGATTTTAATCCAGGTAAATCCAGATCCAAGTCATTTCCACCTTAATCTGGGTAATCGGACCTGGATTTTACGTTTGCATATGATTTAAAAATTAACCAACATCTGAGGTGGTGGTGTAGTGCTATGTGGAGGGGTTCGCTCAAAATTTAATGAAGTTCATAAAATGCAATTCAATAAATAACGAATAAAAAATAATATTTAAGCCATGTTTAAAAGGA
Source organism: Globodera ellingtonae (assembly GCA_001723225.1). Taxonomy (NCBI): domain Eukaryota; kingdom Metazoa; phylum Nematoda; class Chromadorea; order Rhabditida; family Heteroderidae; genus Globodera; species Globodera ellingtonae. The sequence goes on along the minus strand of MEIZ01000168.1, from coordinate 86,760 downwards.
AATAAAACCAAAGGTTAGGCACGTAAATATTATAAAAAAAAGGCATTGATTAAAATAACGACAAAATATAATTCATATTAATCTTAAAACCTAATACAATAAAATTGAAATTAAAATCAGCGGTCAAAGTTAGAGAGAGGCAACGGATAATAAATAATTTCTTTGATTTTGTTAGTAACATTTAATTGTATATTTAAAAAAAACAATTAAAAATAATATAAATGATCAACAAATAAGTTTGTTTTTTTAATGTTAAACAAAACTTAAAAAATATGTTGGATTCCTATGCGACTACATGAAGAAAAAAATTCAAAAAAAAAAAATTCTGTTGGAATTTTAAATTATATAAGGAAATATTAGTCTAATTTCAAAGCTATTTTAAATCAATTAAATTTATAGTTAGATGTGCAAAGAAATATTATAATAATAAAAAAATATTTAAGCAAATACCGAGTTTTAAAATAAAATATCTAATTCACTTAAACAATCAATTTTCATGATTGCGAAACGAACCTTCATACGCAACAACCAGGTGGAAAACATCCATCACGACATAAGGTTTAAACTCCTTAAATATACCGTACTTTATATTGCTTTTTGGTATTTTAATAAATCTTTTTTATTTACTACGCTCAATGTATTGTTGCAAAGCTGGACTTTTCTATAGTTTATTTAATATATTTTTAATAAGCAATAACTTTAATGTGATTGGGGTGCAAAAAGTATATTTAATATTTTAAGAAATTAACAAGTGTATATTAAAATATGATCATATTTTATGCGCGTTTAATAAAATTGATTAGAACAAACATACAAAAAGACAACTTCAGTTTCGTATTTTATTACATAGCGTAAGCATTAATATTTTTCTATTATATATTATTTATTTGAATATTTTGAATATATTTCAGCAATATTCTAAAATTTAATTTTTTAACATTAGTAAAATTTTTATCAAACAGTCTTAAGTTTAAATTTTTTAGCATCATTTAAATTTTGACAAATTTTTAACTTTAGCAGTAGCTTCTTTGTTTATTCTAAATTAACGCCACTTTTGGTATTTTTGGAAATTACAAATTTTTTCTTTTATTCTAAAGATTAAATGCTTTATTTAAATTCTGTTTTGAGGGATCTCTTGTTGGCGATTGTGTACTAAATTGATTAATATAAAATACTCCAATTCGTAGCCGTTGAAATTATTATTTCCCTTTGTTGTAACGGTTCGTTTATTTAAATTTAGTTAGCTTAAAAAATGTACGGAATTCATTTAAAAAATTAAAGGGCAATTAATTTATATAAATAAAACATATACTATCTTTATTGGTTTTAATAAATATTTGATTTTTATCATTGTCGTTYAGTTTAAATTTTTAAATTTGAATATCTCGCCCTTGAAAATATATATTTGTTTTACCATATTTATTTTTTGGTTTAAATACGGGTAATTTAAATGTATCCAAAATATTAGCGGTTATGGATTTTTATAATTGATATTGTTGTAGGATTTAATCAATCGCGATTTTAACTGATCACGATATTACTATTTAAACAATAATATTATCATAATATTTTAAATATTAGTTGACTTTGAAAATGATCTTTTCAATTTTTGTTAATAATATTAAAATTTGTGCTCGAGATCTTGATCTATTCCAGCTTAGCTTTGTGCTGTGAACAGAATAAGTAGTCTTCTGTCGTCTCAGACTTTTTGTAAATCTACAGTTTTTCTTGCTATTCAGATCTTTGTGGCTTTATATTTTTCTTTTGTATTTAATTATTTTGATAGTCAAAAATTTCTATTAAATTGAACAAAAGGTGATCTTTTTGATTATTATTTAAGGYTATAAATGAAATTGATTGCTTTATTTTTTCCAAGATTTGGCTAGGGATTCAAATATTATCAAAAACAATTGGGTCAGTATGTTATTATTTATGCTTTAATAACTTTAATGAATAATTAAATTCTTAATTATCTGCTACAAAAAGATTTTTTAATTGAAGATCATTGTGTTGATGAAATTGACTAGATTTAATGCAGCAATGATGCGAAAACGTGACCGGCCTCATGTATTGCTGTGCGCGTGAATTGAGAGTATAAATAATATCGTTTTTCTGCTTTATTTCCTAAAAAATTTTATTTTAGCATTTATTCACTTTTAGCATTTATTTCAGAAATCTATTTAAGAGATTTGCTTAAAAATTATCATGGGAGATATTTTTAACCTTTAAATTTTAATTTTTCTTACGTCATATTTAAAGGTGCTTTTTCTTTGAACTTGTTTTTTTTAATGTTTTTGACATTATTATTTACTATTTGTTTTAATTCGTTGATGATTATTTCTTGTCTTGCTAAAGCGGAGAGTTCAGCGCGTCATAAGTTGGAGAATTTTATTTTTGTTCATTATAATTATAATTTTGTTTGTTGTGAAGTTTTCTTTATTTATTAATAAGTTTTGTTTTTTTCAATGATTTTTTTTATAAACTTAAAAAATTTTGTTGAATATATTAATTGCAAATACTACATATTTATAAATATGTTTTTTGACTCATAGATTTAAATTATTTAAAAGCTTTTAAGTTTTAAAACAACCATAAGTTTTTATCAAATATTTTCATTATATGGTAAATTTGATGAATTTTCTTTAAATCGGTAAAAAGTTTATGTTTCGATAATTAATAAAAGGCTTCCGCAATTTAGTATGCTAGAACTCTTGGTTTTGATTTTTATTGAAGATTTTATAATTTTAATTATGAAAATTTTTTTCTGCTAAATTACAACCTTTTTTTTATTATACAAATATTTAATAATCAATAAATTGTATATAACAGTCACAGCTTTGTCTTGACCTGCTTAATATTTACTTCTTGCGTSTGCGCCATGTCAGATAGTTATTTTAATTGTTTGTTTCTGTTAAATTAAAAATTTAAATTTTTATAAGCTAAATTTTATTTATAATTTAATTTTAAAATAGGTAGTTAATTTGGTTTTAGCTTTTAAGATTTCTTAAAATGTTTAATTATTTAGAAAGTAATTTTTTATTTTGATTACAATTACCGCAGATTGTCTTAAAACTTTGTTTTGGTTTATTTGTTTTTTATTTGCTTCAAAATTGGGGGAGGGGGGGGGGGAAACATTTTCATTAAATACTTACCAGGATGTAAATCGCTATCTGCCGACACTTCTTGGTAAAGTGGTGGAGCATTTTACAAATTCATTTTTTAAACAATTAATTATACAAATTCATTTTTTAAACAATTAATTATACAAATTCATTTTTTAAACAATTAATTATACAAATTAATCCGTTTCATTTGTGCTCTTTCATTTCATCATTAAGGAATCATCCATCCTTCTTTTGGCGCCATATCCGTTCAGAACAAAAACGTGCCAAAGGCAAACGCAAGACATACTGAATTAATTAATTGTTTAAAAAATG